>OX456523.1:88341310-88613810 GCA_949748255.1 Eustalomyia histrio
GGTTCCAGAAAATAGGTATATAAAAAAATGTATGTTTTGGGAATACCTTTTTTGTATCTGAACCGATATTTGCGAGTTTTTACGAAATATGTTATACTAAAGATTTTCGATCTTTTGCTATATAAGACGTATCCATAGGTCATATTACAGCTCGAAAATTTTAGTTTTTATAAAAATGTTGATGTTTTTAGCCCATTTATGGATTATTTATCGCCTGTTCCTCGATCTCGAATGAAAAACTAGTCGAACGAAAGCAAGTCACTCGAATTCGAATCAATTTGGGTTTCTCTATTTCGAAAGCCTTCGATCGACTTGACTTACGTGTGTCGATTTTTGTTTCTTACGCACTTACAAATCACAAAGATGCCAGATCATATATTTTGAGCATTTGTTACAATTTTCTTTAAAAGTAGCAAAAATACTACTAAACTGCTTAAACACAAAAACAACCCTGTTTAACAGTGATCAGCTGTATATGACAAATGAAATAAAAAAATAACAATAAACAAATCAATTTTTATTTGGAAAGTGTGTTTATTTGTGAAAATTTTTGTTATCGATTGGTTGTGGGTGAAATTGTTGTTTGGAGAGCTTTTCTGTTGCCTGTTGTCTGTTCGGTGCGGTTACTGCTAAAGTCCTTGTAAAATAAAAGATGTAAAATAATAAATGTAAATATGAGCTTCTTGGGCAAACGTAAGCCACAAACAACACACACATACCTTTTACCACTCAGCAACAGCGTAGTAGGGGGGTGAAACGGAGTTTAGTTTTCTGGTCAAATTTTCCTCCTCTGCGGAAAATTTGTTTGCTCCGAACAACAGTGTCCTTCTGGCAAAATCAGGCCTTTCTTCCATATAAAATACAAGCGTCTTCGGATGGTCCATTGTTGATTTTTTTTAACTAAAATTTAAAATTCTTAATAAACTATAAATATTTGTATTATTTTGTACTTACTTTTTGTTATCCATTGCTTTTTTTACTTCATTTTGCTTTTAAAAATATCAAATATATATTTACTCGACAAAAAAATAGCAAGTGACTGATTTTGACATTTGCGTTCGAGCTGTTTGAAATAGAGAAACCAAATTGTGCATGAAAACAGTAACGTTTTCATTCGACTTGTTGTTCGAGTTATCGTTCGCATAGAAATAGAGTTAGTGAAACCCAAATCAGTTTTCTTTCGACTAGAAAGCGAACGAACGTGTTCTTTCGAAATAGAGGAACAGGCTATTAATTTCGGTCTTACCGTTCTTAAGATATAAATTAATCTATTTTGTGCCACGCCCAATTCACAGATCCCGCCCACATTTGGTCAGATATTGTGCATTGATAACCAATATGCTCGTACCTTATTTTGGAACTTTTCCTATTTCCGTTCTCCAAATATACAATAAAACTGACCGAAATCGTTAAGTCAACTGTGCTGTACGTATTTGCTATGTTAAAAAAATAAAAAAAAAATAAAAAAAAATTGCTCTTTTATTAAAATATATTTTTAATTTCTTAAGCTTATTTTAAGAATTTGAAGGAAAATAGTTTATAAATTAAATTTTTTTTATAAATTATTATAAGTTATGAGCTAAAATAGTTGCACTCAAAGGGGAATTATGTTTAAAATTTTCTTAATATATGAGAAATAAAATGGTTTAAAAATTTTTTTATAAATTCTTTTAAATCGGAGCAAAAAATAAAAATAAAACTGTTTGTATTTTGTTTGTATCAGAGGGTTTTTATAAAATTATTGATGTTTTTAGAGTATTTATGGGTTATTTAATTAGTAATTTAAAATTTTATTTAAATTAATTATTTAATGTTAAAAAAAACAAAAAAAAAGTCTTATGAAAATATAAAAAAAATTGTACAAAAAAAAGTTGAATAGACAGGGGGGTTGTATCGAACCCGCGCCTAAGAGAAAAAAAGTATTTGTGACAGCGTTTAGACAACTGACCCATTGAAGCTCATGTGAAATCTTCGTTAATAGATGTAAATAATCAGTTTTCGTACAATAGAGAATTGTGTGGTTTTTATATAAATGACAAATCTTTGTATGTGTTTGTTGTTTGTGTATAAAAAGTGAAGAGGTGAAAGAAAATAATTTCAACAAATGGATGTGTTTGTTTGTAGTCCTGGTTTTTGCTAATATCTCAGCCATTTATCAACCGATCTGGCTGATTTTCAATAGCAAACAGAAATGGATCACATGTAACAGAAAGATATAACAATCAAGTCCCCATCATGTCTGGGGTCTTCGGAAAACCCATTTCACATCGTTAAATCAACTTCGCTCTTTATAAGGACCCAGAATATATATACTTTATAGGGTCTAAGATCAATATTGTAGAAATTACAAACGGAATGACAAACTTATATATACCCTTCCATTTGTGGTGAAGGGTATAAAAAGAAATAAATTTAAAATTTAGCATGTGGTAACTTTATAACGTCAATTTCAAATATAAAAATATGTTAAAAGTGATTAGATTTTATGGAAAACCTATGTTGGTCCATCTCTAATAGTCTCAATGATTGAAATTGACATTTACTTTCATCATAAAAAAATTTTAGATATTTTGCTTTCGTTGAGACCAGTAATACACAAACCAACAGTAAAGTTTTAGGGCCGTATGCAAAAAAAATTAACAAAGTTTGGTAAACCATTGTTAAGCAAAATTGCTTAAAGTTGTATCCAAAAACGATTATTAGCTTAACATCATAGCTTGGGAATTTCGATTAGAATTAGAAATCATTACGATTAGAGAAATAAAATAATCTAATCATTAGAATTGAATTTTGATAAAAATTTCAGATTACTAATTGATTTGATTAGAAATAATCAAAAATCTAATCACAATTAGTGACGATTAGCATTTCTAATCAAATCTAATCAAAACTAATCCAAAAAATAATTGATTAGATTTCTTGATTATTTTTGATTAGATTTGATTAGATAAACTATTTTTAAATATTTTTGAGAAAAAAAATTTATTTATCACATTTGTTGCTATATTTACATAATGTAACAGTTTTTGAAAATTGCATACGGTGCACCCTGTTCTTTAAATAAACACTAGACACAGCTGGTTCACTTTGTTGTTGTGTTATTATTAATGTTAATTTTCAACGTGTTTTGTGGAAGTACAAGTATAATTTTTTTGTTTACTTAATATTGAAAGTAAAATCTTCATCGTAATGGATCCAATTGTTTTCGAAGACCAAGACTTCTCCGCAGACGATGATGTATGTGATCCAAGTTATGTACCGACGAAGGTGATCCGGAACATAGTTTCGGAGAGCGAGCCGGCAGTGAGTGTTAAAAGAATGCGTAGCACCGGAAGTTCGCCCAAATTAATTTTCAACCCTGAATTTTATGTTGCAATGGTTATGTATGTAAGTTTTACCCATTGTCTTCCATTAGTTTTGCTGTATATGGTGATGTATACTTGTGATAAATAAAATTTTTATTGATATTCATTTTAAATCAATATATTAATTGTTTCTTCTTGTTGTGACAGACAAATGGGAGTACAACCGCTAAATGTGTGGCCTGTAACAAATTAATAAAAGGTGAAGTTACCTCCAACTTCATCTCTCATTTAAAAGTTCGGCACAGCGAGTTGCACAAAAAGTATATGAGGATAAAAGCAGGTCCTTCTGATGAAAGCACGTCGCAGGAAGCTTTCGAAAAAAAAAATTATTCGCTTTCTGGTAGTTGATCTAATCAAAAATAATCAAGAAATCTAATCAATTATTTTTTGGATTAGTTTTGATTAGATTTGATTACAAATGCTAATCGTCACTAATTGTGATTAGATTTTTGATTATTTCTAATCTAATCAATTAGTAATCGTCTAAAATGGCTAATCAATCATAATTAATCAATTTTTCAGCACAATTAAAATTTCTAATCCAATTGCTAATCATTAGGATTTCTAATCATTATTCCCAAGCTATGCTTAACATACCTTTGGTAAACGTTTGGTAACTTTAAATATTTTAAAGTAGAAAGCAACGTACTTAAAACGTATGTTAGTGACACATTGTAAATTAAAATTTTGTGAAAATTTTTAATAAAAATAATAAATTGTGAAATGGATATTTTAAGAAGAATTGGTAAAATTAATTATGATTGTTGAAAAATTAGTATTAATTGTGTATTATTTTTACAAGTATATACTATTATCCAAATCGGAAATTATTATCGGCGAAGAATTTACAAGCCCATCAGTCCTCGGCTTGTAAATTCTTGGCTCTCTTTTCCTGGAGGCCAATTTAAAAAAAATCTCGTTTTAACAAACAAACAGCAAAAACAATAATAATAAACTGATTAAAAAACATCACAAATCAATTTAAATGTAAAATATGTTGTAGTGATGTAATTACAATCAAAACAAATCAATAAAGCTCGTTTTTCGAATACTTAAAACATTTCTAACATAAAAAATCTGGTTAGTTCTTCTCAATTTCCATAATTTAGTTAATTTTGTTTTTATATTTTATTAAATAAGTAAATCGAAGAAGATTGCGTAAAAAACATTTTATTTTATGCTAAAAGAATAAGAAACTTTTTATAGATTTGATTACCCGGCTGAATTAATATTCGTTTTAATGCATCGCTAACCATAAAGTGACAAGTGAATATGATGGCAGTGCCAGAACCAAACTATAAAATTCATTTAAACTTTTATTTGTTCAAGTGGGGTTTTTGCATACGAATTTTTAACAAACGTTTGTTAGCCTTAATGTGTTTGTTAACTAATGTGAAAGTTAAAGCTAAAGTAATGTATTTTTTTGCATACGGCCCTTAAAGTTTAATTACCTTTTATTTCATTTTTTATAGTTTCACAATTTTCTGAAAAATAGGATATTTGTTATAAAGAATAAACGAATTATTATATAATTCTTACCTGTTAACAAGTCGATTTTGCTTATAAGTATTCCAACCACACCTGCTTTATTTATTGTTTTTTTTTGTACATTGTTCTTAAATTAAAAAAAAAATATTAAAACATAATTATTTTTTTATTTTATTAGAGGGATCAGTACTGCACCATTCTGATATGGGAGAAGTTGAATCTTTGATACATCTTTTAAGCAAAATGTGTTCTCTATATTGTCAATTTCATTATTTTCGCTGTAAGAAACACCGATGTCAAACGAATTTATTGGAATTAAAAAAAAAATTTTAGATTAAGAAATTTTTTTCCGATACAATATCCACTTTCAAAAATACGTGATATTACAATATACGTAGTGTTGCTTATACAACGAATATTGTCGGGCGATGTTGTCTTGTAAGTGAAGCCATTGAGAAAAAAGGACTTAACTTCTCCATTTTTGCTTTTTCTTACAACTTGATCTTGACCTGCTGGCAAAATTATGGGTGCATCTACAAATCTATTGAAAATTTGTTGTTCTATAAATCTCGGCATTTTTATATTCTGCTTTATTTTTTGTAAAAAGCTCTCGAAATTGTATGCAGATACATGCATTAGATTTCCATATTCTTCATAGCAATCTACTACGTGAATATTATGAACATTGTAAGAAAGATTTTCAATTCCATAAAAGAATGAATAATCTTTTACAAAACTTTCGAACATGTCTTTGGCGCTTTTGTAGGTTATAGTTTTATTAAACAACAAATAATCTATAACCTACGACAAATAAACAAAAATGTTGATAAAATTCCGGGTCAACATAATCTTTAATCAATACCATTCCCGTGTACAAAGCAATTTGCCTGTATTCCACAGCCTTAAACCTGGCCATTTCATCAAGTGTTCTTGATTTTCTTCCAAATTCCTTTACTATATAAGGTGCAAAAGAAGCTAGCAAGCCTAAGATCCTTACTTTTGTAGCAGGCGAATTTCTTGGTTACTTTTGTTGGTAAGCAATAGTGTTAGTAATTTTTTAGTTATGCCTAGATCCAAAAGATGTAAACTGACTAATGGAAACTGCGTGATCATTGCAATATCCACATTTTCTAGATTGGATCCAGTTTGTAAATACAGCCCTTTATGAAAATCTTTATCTTTTCGATTTTTAAAATCCAAATACGTTTGTTTTTGAGCTGCAGAACTTGAATACACCGTTCTATGACCAATTCTAGATCCTTTTTGGATACACCTGTGGCAACCGTTCAGTGCATTATGCCCTTTTGTGCCGCAAATGAATGACTTTGCCGGGGTGTCGCAAATAAAAGCACGGATTAAGAGTTTAAATGTTTTTTCTCCTATTTGTAGACCTGTTTTAAATAATTTGAATTCTTCCACAAAATCGTGAAGATAGTTATTGATGTTTGTGGGCTTGCCTTTTCCAATATAAGTCCCTACTAAAACAAGTAAGAGCGGCTAAATTCGGCTATGCCGAATCTTATATACCCTTCACCATGGTTGGGAAAATAGTGAAGTTTATATGTGGACATATATGGAATGGACAGATTTATATACGGACATCTTTAAGTGGAAATTTACCATTTAGTTTAGTGATAAAACTTGGACTCTGAAAGATTTATGGTTCCCGAAAATAGGTATTTAAAAAAATGTATGTTTTGGTCATAACTACTTTCAGCAAATGTGTTCTACTAAAGATTTTCGATCTTTGGATATATAAGACGTATCCATAGGTCATATTACAGCTCTAAAATTTTAGTTTTTATAAAAATTTTGATGTTTTAAGCCCATTTATGGAGTATTTAATTACGGTCTTACCGTTCTTAAGATATAAATTAATCTATTTTGTGCCACGCCCAATCAAGGATCCCGCCCACATTTGGTCAGATGTTGTTTATTGATAACCAAGATGCTTGCACCTTATTTGGAAACTTTTCCTCTTTCCGTTCTCCAATTATACAGAAAAGCTGACCGACATCGTTAAGACAACTGTGCTGGACGCATTTGTTTTGTTAAAATAAAAAAATAACAAAAAGTCTTAAGAAAATAAAAAAAAGTGTTAAAAAAATATAAAACTAAAAAAAGTTGAATAGACGGGGCTCGATCGCGCGACTAAAAGAAAAAAAGTATTTGTGACAAAGCGCTTAGACCACTGAGCCATTGAAGGACATAAGCAAACGTCGTTAATATGTAGAAGTAAATAAACAGTTTTCGTTTAAAACAGATTTGTTTGGGTTTTATTTAAATGACGAACCTTTGTATGGATTTGTTGTTTGTTGGTTAAAGGTGAGGAGGTGAAAGACAAAAAGTTCAACAAATAAAGTAAAAACAACAACAATCACGATCATAATGTCAATCAGTGTTGTCATATTTTTTTTTTTCAAAAATCTTTTTAGTTCTAAAAAAAGCTTTTTTCGACCAAAAAAATATTTTTTTACAATTCGTTATAAGAAATCACTAGAACTGCATGTGTTTTATTTCTACAAATATGTTTGATTTAGCTGGCAAATTTTTCATTTGGGATTTTATTTCGCTTTTTTATTAAAAAATATTTTTAATTTCTTTAGCTCAATTTTAAAAATTTGAAGGAAAATAGTTTATACATTTTTTTTTTCTAAATTATTATAAGTTATGACCTAAAATAGTTGCTTTCAAAGGGGAATTATGTATACAATTTTCTATATATGTGATAAATAAAATGGTTTAAAAATCTTTTTATAAATTCTTTTAAATCGGAGCAAAAAATAGAAATAAAACCGTTTGTATTTTGTTTGTATCAGAGGGTTTTTATACAAATTTTGATGTTTTTATCCTATTTATGGATTATTTAATTATTAATATAACATTTTATATAAATAATTATTTAATGTTAAAAAAAAAAACAAAAAATAAAAAAAGTCTTAAGAAAATAAAAAAAATGTACAAAAAAAAAAAGTTGAATTGTGTCTTGAGTAGGATTCGAACTCGCGTTCTTAGAGAAAAAAAGTATTTGTGGCATAGCGTTTAGACAACTCAGCTATGGAGGCCATATGGAATCATCGTTTATAGAGTTAAATGAACAGTTTTCGTTCAATAGGGATTTGTTTGGTTTTTATTTAAATGACAAATCTTTGTATGTGTTTGTTGTTTGTGTATAAAAGGTGAAGAGATGAAAGAAAAGAAGTTCAGCAAATCGTTCAAAGAAATCAATAGAACTGCATGTGTTTTATTTCTACAAAAAAGTTTGATTTAGCTGGCAAACTTGCATTTGGGATTTTATTTCGCTTTTTTATTACAAAATATTTTTAATTTATTTAGCTTAATTTTAAAAATTTGAAGGAAAATAGTTTATATTTTTTTTTTATAAATTATTATAAGTTATGACCTAAAATAGTTGCACTCATAGGGAAATTATGTATAAAATTTTCTTAATATATGAGAAATAAAATGGTTTAAAAATCTGTTTATAAATTCTTTTAAATCGGAGCAAAAAAATAGAAATAAAACCGTTTGTATTTTCTTTGTATCAGAGGGTTTTTATACAAATTTTGATGTTTTTAGCCTACTTATGGAATATTTCATTATTAATATAAAATTTTATTTAAATTAAGTATTTAATGTTAAAAAAAAACAAAAAATAAAAAAGTCTTAAGAAAATAAAAAAAAATGTACAAAAAAAAGGGTTGAATTGTGTCTTGAGTTGGATTCGAACTCGCGTTCTAGAGAAAAAAAGTTTTTGTGACATAGCGTTTAGACAACTCAGCTATAAAGGCTATATAGAATCATCGTTTATAGAGTTAAATGAACAGTTTTCGTTCAATAGGGATTTGTTTGGTTTTTATTTAAATGACAAATCTTTGTATGTGTTTGTTGTTTGTGTATAAAAGGTGAAGAGGTGAAAGAAAAGAATTCCAACAAATCGTTAAAAGAAATCACTAGAACTGCATGTGTTTTATTTCTTCAAAAACGTTTGATTTAGCTGGCAAATTTGCATTTGGGATTTTATTTTGCTTTTTTATTAAAAATATTTTTAATTTCTTAAGCTTAATTTTAAAAATTCGAAGGAAAATAGTTTATAATTTTTTTTATAAATTATTATAAGTTATAACCTAAAATAGTTACACTCAAAGGGAAATTATGTAAAAAATTTTCTTATTATATGAGAAATAAAATGGTTTAAAAATCTTTTTATAAATTCTTTTAAATCGGAGCGAAAAATGGAAATAAAACCGTTTGTATTTTGTTTGTATCAGAGGGTTTTTATAAAAATTTTGATGTTTTTAGCCTATTTATGGATTATTTAATTATTAATATAAAATTTTATTTAAATTAATTGTTAAATGTTAAAAAAAAGCAAAAAATAAACTAAAAAAAAAATCTTAAGAAAATCAAAAAAAAAATGTACGAAAAAAAAGTGAATTGACCGGGATTCGAACCCGCGACCCTTCCACCTGTGGTGAAGGGTATAAAAACGTTTGTATTTTGTTTGTATCAGAGGGTTTTTATAAAAATTTTGATGTTTTTAGCCTATTTATGGATTATTTAATTATTAATATAAAATTTTATATAAATTAATTATTAAATGTTAAAAAAACCAAAAATAAACAAAAAAAAAAGTATTTAGAAAATAATAAAAAAAATGTACAAAAAAAAGTGAATTGACCGGGATTCGAACCGGGAGAAAAAAAGTATTTATGACATAGCGTCTAGACAACTGAGCTATTGAAGCTCGCACAAAATTATGGTCAATAGAGGTACATATATAAAAGTCTTCGTTCATTAGAGATTTGTTTAGTTTTTATTTAAATGACAAGTCTTTGTATGTGTGTTGTTTGTGTATAAAAGGTGCATATGAAAGAAAAGAATTTTAACACATGGATGTGTTTGTTATGCCTAAAATTCTACATACATACTAAACAAAGGAAGTTTACCGAAAAAATTAGAGGTAGTCCTGGTTTTTTGCTAATATCTCAGCCATTTATTAACCGATCTGTCTGATTTTTAATAGCAAACAGAAATGGATCACATGTAACAGAAATAAAAAACAATCAAGTCCTCATCATGTCTGGGTTCTTCGGAAAACCCGTTTCAACACACAGACGGACAGACGGACATCGTTAAATCATCTTCGCTCTTCATAAGGACCCAGAATATATATACTATATAGGGTCTAAGATCAATATTGTAGAAATACCAACGGAATGACAAACTTATATATACCCTTCCACCTATGGTGAAGGGTATAAAAACGCCTACACGGGGCCCGTCAAAAAGCGCTGGCTGTTCGTTAATAACCACATCGGGAGGAGATGTTCCTGAGTGTTCCATCGGCAACTGAGTCGAACACGATGGTTCATTCGGTGTTTCCTTATCGGATCTTGACGCATTCAAAATTGCAGCCATTTGATACCTCTCTTTTTTCACATTTCGCTTAAATGATCTTTTACCAAACACATTTTCACTTACCTGATTAAGTATAACAAAATTAATTAATTTTTTGGCAAATATTTTAAAATTTTTCACAAATATATATGTTTTTCAATTCTATTGCGCGTCCTTTTGGTTTTGTTAGTAACGATTTTTTATTTTTTTATTAAATTACTCGATTTCAGTATAAAAAATTTTGTATGAGTAACTACCCGATTCACTTAACTAGAAAATGTTAGTATTTTTCCAATAAAGTATTAGAGCACTAAATTAACTAATTCATTATTTTATACGCTTATTTAATATTAGTTGCAATCCGCAACATTAATAATAACATAAAATCAGCTGTTTAATTACACATCTTTTTATTTTATAAAAAAGAAGAAGACTTATTCTGAAGAAAGTAAACAAATTTTTAACAAAGGAACAAAATTTACTAAATGTAAGTAAATAATGTTTTGTTTATAATAAAATCATTGCTCTAATTTGTAATATACATTTTAGAAATGAATCTGTACAAAATATTTGTAGAAACCACACGGATTATGGCAGCTGAAATATATAGGACATGTATACCAAATGGCTAAAAAATAAAAAAAAGAAAATCTACTAAATGTAAGTTTATAATGTGTTTTTTAGTAATAACACCATTTCTCAAATTTGTAATCTTCATTTTTAAACTGAATCTGTATGTTCCAATTTAAAGCAGTGCTCCAGTTAGCTAAAAGACTCAATGTAGTACAAAATATTTGTAGGAACCACATGGATTATGGCAGTTGAACTGCACAGGGCATGTAAACCAAATTCATTAAAACAATAAAAGATCAAAATCTACTAAGGCCCATTATTATAACTTGCCGATAGCTAAAGTCAGGATGTTAACGGACAGATTATTAGTTTTTCGTTATTATAAGTATACTTTAACCTAAAAGTGACCGATAAGCTAAAGGTAAGATCATCTTACCTTTAACTTTTAACGTAAGGTTTAAGCATTTGAAGTTGCCACATTTTATGCTCTGCAGTGTAGTTGCCGTGTAGTTTTTTGACCATATCTTTGCTGTTTGGTTTATTTCTGTGTTCGGCGTCGACAATTAAATTTTTTACAACAAACATTTTTGTCTTTCACACAATTCGAAGAAATTTTTCGTTTGTATTTTTTGTTTGTTTTAAGTAAATAAATAAATAAACGTACGTCGTTGCCACTTCGTATTTTAAAGAACCATTTTAATTTGTTAAAAGTAATCGGTTTTTGCTCTAGTAATGCCATATTTTTAAAAAACTTAATTTTATTTTATAAGGATGTTGTAATAACCAAAAAAAGTTAAAGAGGACTTTATTCCTCACTTTAGCTAAAGTTACCTTTAACTAACACGCACCTTAAAGGCAAGTTATAATATTGGGCCTAAATGTAAGTAAATAATATGTTTATAACAAAATCAATGTTCTGATTTTTAATTACAGTTTAGGAATGAAACTGTATGTGCCAATTTGAAGTAATCTTCCGGTTACCCGGGGGTTACACGTTCAATTTGAATGCATGAACACAATCATTGTTGAAAGCAGGGACGTAACAGTTGTAATTTTTATTTAAAAAGTTGCCTTTTTGTCGAATATTTCTTGTTATTATTTTCGAATTTATGTGTATTGGGCCTTTGTGGTTTATTATTCAAACAAAATCATTTCAAAACAACTTATATTTTTAAATGATTATAAAAAATTAACGTGACTATTTTTACGAAAAATTCTGTAACTAGGTGTGACTGTATTTCCCTTGTGTTTGTTGTTGGAAATTTGCTTAAGACTTTTAAGTCACAATAAACTATATATTGACAAATAAATTGTTTGAATTTGTTAGTTGTTTTATATTGAAAGTTAAGGCTTTCAGTCGAAAAAATAACCTTATTACAGTCACAACTAGCAACAGCTAGGATTATGCACCTAAGGGCTATGTTTCCAAATGTTTTTGTTTGAATTTAATAAACTACACAGGGCCAATCAACAGAAATTTTAAAATAATAACAAGAAATATTCGCAAAAAAGACATTTATTTGTGATTTTTCTGTATCAAAATAAAACAGTAAAATTTTTAAGTAAAAAGCGACTAAAGTATTCCGTGGTCAAATAATGCAAATAAAATAATGAACAGTGATTTAAAGGAAGTTAATATATGTAAAACTTCTTGCACACAATATAGACCAATGATGATTTTTATTTTATTATCAAATGATAAAGTTTATGTTTTATTGTTTAAAATTAGTCACCTACTTTTATATAAAGTTTTAAATTAAAAATTAAAATAAAATAAATATTAAAAAAATTGACTTACAAATTTAAATGTGTATGGAATTGTTAAAAAAAATATATATATATGACTTCATAAGAAGTAGATAATATCAACATCTTTGAAGTTGTTTAAAATAACTACTTTGAAATCGGAAAATTTACACTATCAACTTCTTTGGATGTTATGAAAAAGAGATTCGTTAAGAATAACATCCATTTTATTTTACTGGGAAACAAATTGAAATTCAAACAAGTAAGAGCGGCTAAATTCGGCTATGCCGAATCTTATATACCCTTCACCATGGTTGGGAAAAAACTGAAGTTTATATACGGAAGCCCTTAACAGAAGAAATTAACCATTTAGTTTGGTGATAAAACTTCCAGAAAATAGGTATTTAAAAAAAATTTATGTTTTGGGCATAACTTTTTTGTATCTTAACCGATATTTCCGAGTTTTTCAGCAAATATGTTATACTAAAGATTTTCGATCTTTGGCTATATAAGACGTATCCATAGGTCATATTACAGCTCTAGAATAGTGTTTGTTGTTTATGTATAAAAGGTGAAGAGGTGAAAGAAAAGAATTTCAACAAATCGTTAAAAGAAATCACTAGAACTGCATGTGTTTTATTTCTACAAAAACGTTTGATTTAGCTGGCAAATTTGCATTTGGGATTTTATTTCGCTTTTTTAATTTCTTTAGCTTAGTTTTAAAGATTTGAAGGAAAATAGTTTATAATTTTTTTTATAAATCATTATAAGTTATGACCTAAAATAGTTGCACTCAAAGGGAAATTATGTATAAAATTTTCTTAATATATGAGAAATAAAATGGTTTAAGAATTTTTTATAAATTCTTTTAAATCGGAGCAAAAAATAGAAATAAAACCGTTTGTATTTTGTTTGTATCAGAGGGTTTTTATAAAAATTTTGATGATTTTAGCCTATTTATGGATTATTTAATTATTTATATAAAATTTTATTTAAATTAATTATTAAATGTTAAAAAAAAAACAAAATATAAACAAAAAAAAAAAAAAAATCTTAAGAAAATAAAAAAAAATGTAAAAAAAAGTGAATTGACCGGGACTCGAACCCGCGACCCTTCCACCTGTGGTGAAGGGTATAAAAACGTTTGTATTTTGTTTGTATCAGAGGGTTTTTATAAAAATTTTGATGTTTTTAGCCTATTTATGGATTATTTAATAATGAATATAAAATTTTATATAAATTAATTATTAAATGTTAAAAAAAAGCAAAAATAAACAAAAAAAAGTCTCAAATAAATAATAAAAAAAATGTACAAAAAAAGTGAAAAGTGAAAAAAAGTATTTGTGACATAGCGTCTAGACAACTGAGCTATTGAAGCTCACACAAAATCATCGTCAATAGAGGTACATATATAAAATTCTTCGTTCATTAGAGATTTGTTTAGTTTTTATTTAAATGACAAATCTTTGTATGCGTGTTGTTTGTTTATAAAAGGTGGAGATAAAAGAAAAGAATTTTGACACATGGATGTGTTTGTTATGCGTAAAATTATTAAATGTTAAAAAAAAAACAAAAATAAGCAAAAAAAAGTCTTAAGAAAATAATAAAAAAAAATTTACCAAAAAAAAAGTGAATTGACCGCGATTCGCGGGTTCGAGCCTTAGAGAAAAAAATAGTATTTGTGACATAGCGTCTAGACAACTGAGCTATTGAAGCTCACACAAATTCATCGTCAATAGAATAACATATATAAAAGTCTTCGTTCATTAGAGATTTCTTTATTTTTTATTTAAATGACAAATCTTTGTATGTGTGTTGTTTGTGTATAAAAGGTGGATATGAAAGAAAAGAATTTTAACACATGAATGTGTTTGTTATGCGTAAAATTCTACATACATATTAAAGAAAGTGATTTTACGGAAAAAATTAGAGGTAGTCCTGGTTTTTTGCTAATATCTCAGCTATTTATTAACCGATCTGTCTGATTTTTAATAGCAAACAGAAATGGATCACATGTAACGGAAATAAAAAACAATCAAGTCCTCATCATGTCTGGGTTCTTTGGAGAACCCATTTCAACACACAGACGGACAGACGGACATCGTTAAATCAACTTCGCTCTTCATAAGGACCCAGAATATATATACTTTATAGGGTCTAAGATCAATATTGTAGAAATTACAAATGGAATGACAAACTTATATATACCCTTCCACCTGTGGTTAAGGGTATAAATATGAAATTATGCCAATCTAAACTAACACATTCAAGTCAAATTTGGGTGTCGTATAAGTTAGGGCAAACTAAAGTCAACTCTTGTTGACTTTTGAAACAAAGCTTAAGCCAATTGTAGTTGGGCCTTAAATACTTACAATTAAGAATTTTAAATAACGATACAATTTTGGTGGTTCCGATAGAATTCCAACCAATTTTTTTCTGTGTATGAACAATACACTAGTCTAGTTTGTAAGAACGTTAAAATGATGGGCTCCACAAGGCTGCCCGTGTTCCAATCGTCAAAAAAGATGTATATTTAAAAGTTTAGAAAAAGCGGACAATATTTAGAGGTCGCTATAATTTGAAGATTTTTCAGGTACACGTCGAAATTATACAAAAATCTATTTATATTATACTTTTTATTTATATTAATGAAAGTCATGAATTAATAAAATTTTTGAAGCTTTTCTTACTCATACCGCACTTAAAATAGTTTGTAAGTTAAAATAACAGAAAATGACATTTACAAGAAATAATATTTTATTTAAAAACCGGTCTACTTAATTTTCATTTTAATTAAGTGACTTTTGTCATTTATTTTTAAATGTTGATTAAATAACTGACACATCCGTAAAAAACAAATGATATAGTCAGTTAAAATAAATGTCAAAATTTTACCTACTAATTCCTTAAAAAATAAATGTTTTTATCTTTTATTTGAAATTGTTTCCCTTTTTGTATTTTTTTTTTTGTACAACACAAAATGTATGTATGCATAAGCTATATACACTTTTTGTGTAACTGTAGGCAGTTTCTGTAACTTTTTGCGGGAAGTTTTCGCATCGAAAAGTATGAAACAAAAAATTCCATTATTTGTCGATTTGTGAATAAAAAGTGTTTATGTATTTCAATGCGAAAAGAAGCAATACTAATTACGTTTTTATTGGAGTATTCTGTCAAATACTAATAAAAAAACATAAACAAACAAAAAGCCGCGAACATCAAAATAAACAATTTTATTTAAAAAAAAGTTGTATAATTAAAAAAAAATTAATAATATCTAAAGAGTTGTGTTGCTTAGTGCTGAAATGTACGATCGGCGAAATATATAAGAATTCATCGCCCACTAAAGTAGCCTCTGGCCACGTTTTTGGTCCTTGGAAATTCTTTCTGTGTTCTGAAAAAATCAATAAATTAAAGTCGTTTTTTACACAAATAACAAAATCTTACCTTTACTGTTGTTTTACAAGCCATTTTTTGTTTAATTATTTTAAAGTTTCTGGAACAAATATTAGTCTGTGAAATATTTTGAGGTGATATACGAACTATTCACTTAAGTGACCCATATAAACTAGTTTACAATTATTTGTTGCTTTCATTGAATCGATCATTCCGTTCTTTGAAACAAGTATATTTTAGTGGCACATCCCCGATTTCTTCTCCCGCGTTCCGAGATAGTACTTTGTACACCATTTGAAGGTAATCTTTTATGAATTTTTTTCCTTTTAACCCATTACGGCGAAAGAATTTTCATCTTCTGTTTAGTTTTTTAAAGTGAAGTATATATTTATATGAATTGAAAATAAAATTTATAGTCAATTCTTTAAATTTTGTTTAAGGTGAATTTTAAACTTTTAGCTCTATAAACAAACAAATTATTAAGAAAATAATTGATATTTTTTTATATTTGAGGTCAAACTTAAAAAATATGGCGCGTTTTTTTTCTTTAGAAATATGGGTAATTTTTTGATAAATGAAAAGATTTTACTGAATAGATTTGAAATCTCATCTTATTTTAAATTAAGTTTTAATTTTTACCAAAATGAACGATAAAGCCGAACTCTACCAAAATAAACAAATCTCTCACCGTTTTAAATTGCGAGTAATTTTGACACTTGAAATGAAAAACTTTTCACATTAAATGCTTACTGGAACACTTTTTCTCACATTTTTCCAATAATTGTGGGAAAAAACCTTACGTGACAGAACGTATTCAAAAAAAAATTATTGAAACGGTCGTGTGAGAAAAATTACATTTTGTATCAATTCATATCGTTTTCCTCGATCGGAAAGTTACAGAAACTGCCTAATGAATATTGGCTTTCAGAACTACAAAATATAATTTAATATGAAGATAGTTGTCGTAAACGCCAGAATTCGATTGGCAACAAATTCGGTAGCCACAACTGATACCGTTTTCTGGGTGTTGATCAACTAATTCAGCAAATACACCCAGAGAATAGATTGGTTGCAGTTCGATCAAAACCATTAAAATTTATTTGTAAGGATTTTATTATAACCTGTAATCCATTATTATATCAAAAATATTGCATTGGGAATTAAAAAGAGGGAAAAGAAACCAAAAAAGGATAGTGTTATCCAATTATTGATATTTCCAATCAACTTTACGAATAAAATTCGTTTAGAAATTGGGTACAGTAGAAGAAACCGTTTATTTAGTGAATGTACCAGAAAATTTGTACAATCTATCAAATTTACGGTTATCCTGATCAAATATATTATTAGGATTATAGGATTTCAGTTGAACCAACCGAATTGTGGATTGTATTGATTATAGAAGCCACTAAAGATTGGTATTTTTAAACGAATTTTCTGCTATATTTATTTTCATACAAAATTATTTAAATTCAAAACTAGTCATTAAAATTTATAAGTGTTGGTGGGCTAGTGGGTTCAAATCCTGGTAAAGGTAAAAAATATTTAAACAAAATATTTTTTTTTAATTGAAATAAAATATTCGAATAAGAAATATATCAAAGAAAATTAAATTAAATTGTGGTGCACTAAGTAATAGTGTGAACTATGAATCTGGATGCCTATGTTCGATACCGGAAAAATATAAAAATAAAATTTTTCTTAAAATAAAATTTTATGGAAGGTAGTAATATTTATTTGGAACATAAATATTAAATTAGACATCTGAATATTAGATTTCACAACTAAAAATATAATTTAATATTAAAATAGTTATCGTAACCGTCAGAATTCGATTGGCAACAAATTCGGTGGCCACAACTGATACTGTTTTCTAAGTGTACACTAGGGTGCGCCTTCGTTATATGGGCCATAATTTTTTAGAAGATTTAGACCGTACCTCCCCCTAGAAATGTTCCTATTAGTCTAAAAATACATCTTGGAAAAAATTAGGCTGATCAAATATCGGGAAGGCGTGGCTCAAACGCCCTAAAGTTGCTAAAATATGTAAAATTTGTAGAAAATTTGCAAAAATGTTAATTTTGAGCTACACCTATGCAACAAACTGAAATATTTTAAGGTGTAGAATTTTTCGCTGAATCAGAATCTGTCAGTTAAATTTTCATAACATTTCATCTTTTCGAGTTATTTGAAAAAAATTGATTTTTGAAAACTTTTTAAAAGGTAATAAGTCAAAAAGCTAACCTTTTAGCTATTTACATATAAATATATACATATTTACAATCATAATACAAAATAATTTATACTACAGTAAAACCTTCCATTCCAGGGTCGCTATAAGTTATTGAAGAGTCCCTATTAATAATTGAAATGTTTCACTTTATATCACTTTACACAAAAATTAATACGTTTATTTTTCACAAAAGGACTTCCTTGAATTTTAAAATTTTCATAAAAAAATTAAAATTAGTTTCTACCAAATTAAATATTATTTTAAGATTATTTATAACTTGTTTTATTAGGGGTGTGTGTCAAACGGTAGCAAAGTATGATTCTTGGTAAATTTTTGACAGTTTTGAAGTGAATAAAATTTCACTAGTACATAGGGCTAGTAGAATTTTTGACATAAGAATAGATATTTTTGAAGTTTTAAAATTTGAAAGGTTCTAAAAGCAAAATGAAAACAAAACAAATAAATAAATTCGATCCTTTTTCGCACATAAAAATTTAAAACTTTTTGACCACAGAAAAAATATTTTTTTACCATGCCACTTTGTTACCGTTTCACACACACCCTAAGTTGAACAGTACAATTCTGAAGTTTATTTCTTGTTTTCTAATCTTTGTCTACATAAAATGTTCAATAATTAAAATTAGTGTTTAATATTTATATTTATGTACATCAATTTGAAAGACCTGAATTGGTTGTATCAGGATATTGTTTCCTATAATCTGCCACAATTTGCATTATCAATTGCTTCTCTTCTTCGTCTCGTGACAACACTTGATTATAGTCTTCCATGAGCTTTACTCCCCGTTCTGCTGAGTCATTAACAATTTTCAATTTACTTACTTGCCCAAACCAATATTATAACAGATGTCATTTTTCCATTCCTAGAAATTCTGTTGAAATAGAAAATCTTTTAAAAAAAGTTTAGTGCTTTTTGCGAAATAAAATCCTGAATGTTTTTACAGGCGTACTGGCTAATTTGATGGGGAAGAATTGTAAATTTTTTGTTGTCACTATCATTAGATTGATTTAAAGCCGCAACCATTAGTTTTTTTGATGCATAAGAAATTTTATCATCGAAAAAAGCCAGAGCTACAGGTTCTGGTGATAAATACCATAAATGATTGCAAAATTTGCGTAGTAATTTTTCATTAATTGAATTCTAAGCATACATATTATATTTTTAATAAAGTTAAATTTTGATTAGGAGCTCTTGCAGCAACAATAGCTTCTATCCAAAAATACAAATGTCTCATACCATTTTTCTCACAGTCAGTCAAAATCAAATCGTCCCAAAATATAAATATTTCCAAGCAATATATTGCCTTGGACATCCATTAAAGTTTCAATTATTACTAAAACATTTACGTTGTATTTTAAAGCTTCAGCAGTTGCTATAAGGATTCGTACTGCGTCACGATTACTTATTTTGCATTTATATAATACTTGTATTAGTTTTGGTGCAATAAAATGATGTTCACCTCGTTTTTTTGTTGAATGGATTCAACCTGGTTCATTCTTTTGATCTTCAGTAACATCCAGCTCAAAATGTTCTTCATCGCTTGATTCGGATTCCAAATTTTCCTACTCTTCTGTAAAATTTGTTTTAATAATATCTTAATTAAATATAAGATAATTTCACATTTAAAAAATGTAAACAATAACATTTTTATGAAATGTTTATATCTCATCGAAATTTTATAATGCCTTCCAAAGACCCGTAACCTTTCAACTGGTTTTGCATTTTTTAAAATGTATAAACCAGTTAACTGGTTTAGTAGTCACTACTTATTTTTATATACTAAACTTATTTTATTTTAGCACCATACAATTGGATGTAATGATATATCCTTACAGGTAATGACATGGTAATGGCAAATACATCATTCTTGGTTAAAAAGTTTAATTTTATTTAGTAAGTGACAAACTTTTTCGAGTGTTTACCAAGGTTTTGCTGGGAACTTGATAACCCACAGTAAGTCTGTTACATACCTTCCCAAGCTGATGCACATTTCTCACTCATGCGACGTTCTTTTTCTCGTCGAAGTGTTTTTCTTTCTTCTCTTTTTGCTAAGACGAAATCACTACCTTCACTCAAAAAAAAAATGAACTAGAATTTAGAAAAATTAACTTATTTAGAGGAAAAATTGAAATCAAAACGGCGCCAAAGACACTTTTTACCAATATTTAAAAAAATTTTCATTGAAATTAAGAAACAAATTTTACTTAAAATTTAGTCAAAATTTCTAAATTATAGAAAAAATTTACTACTTAGAAGTAAATTTTTATTAGAAAACAGTAATTATATGAACTAATCATCTAAATATATGAACTAATCATCTAAAATTGTACTGTTAGTTAGAAAATGTTTCCTTGGTTTTAAGAAAAATTTTATTTTATTTAAGTTCATTAGATAATTTTTTTTACTAGGACTTAACTCCCTAAAAATAAGAAAATATTTTCTAACAACAAGTTAAATAGCACTTCCTCTATGTGAAAAGTATCCTTATCCTGCTTCTATGGTAAAGGTAATATATTTTACCATATATTTTAAAGTACTTTACACTTATTGAGTAAGTATTTTCCCACTTTCGGAGGACTTTCGCTTTGTGAGGACACTGCTCTTAACAAGATTTTTGCTATACATTTTTGTCTTAAAATTAAATTAGCAAAAAGGTAAACAAATTAAAAAAATGTACTGCAGGATATCCTGAAACGTAATAAATTGTGACAAAGTCAGATCCTTTTCGTAGTTAATTAACGGTTCTGCTTGAGAGAATTACAAAAAGGGACGCCCTAAGTGACACACGGCATCTATGGCTAAGGAACACTGGGGGTCCCTTGTCTTTTTAAATTAACAAATTTAAGGAAATTGTTGCAAAAATTAAAAATATCTCAGTTACATTTCTTGTTATTATTGCAAAATGGAAAAATGTTATAAGTTCATTTTATGGGATTTTTAGCTTAAACTTTATTTGGCATATAAAAATTTAAACTTTTTTATTATTAAGAGAAAAAAAATAGTTCGATAAATATAAAATTTAATAAGCGCTACGTCAATTATAGGAAAGCCATTATGCCGTAATGTATAAAATGTGCCTGCGATATTTTCTATTTAGTCAACAAACAAATTTATTACATAAAAGCGAAAATTCGAAATTTTTTACCCTTTGCTAACAAAATTTTAAAATATATTTTAAGTTACTTTAAGTTCAATATTTAAGACTGTTAAGATTAGAGATGGGCACGTGAGAGATTCTTGACTCACGCACGATCACGAACCAAAAATAACAATCATGCCCGATAGGTGTTTTAAATGGTTACCTTAATTTCTTTTATTTAATAATATTTTTTCTTGAAAATTAGGAAAACTAACTGGCTTGTTTTAAATTGATTGTTTTTTCGGAATAGAATATTAAAAATAATTTAAATGTTTTCCAACAAAAAAAAAATCCTATACCAAAGTTTATTATTTTTTTAAATTAGAAAACTTTTACTTGAAAAAGGAATATTTTATTAAAATTTTTAAAATTTTTCTGAAATAAGTTGCATGAAAATTTTCCTTAGAAATAGTTCATCAGTTTCTAAAATCAAGTAAATTTTTATTTTTACATAGGAAAAAATTTATTACTTTTTGTTTTTAATTGTCTGAACTAATTTTTGGAAAACAATTCTTCAAAATTAGAAAGTGGTGTACTTAAAAACTGATTTTGGAAATGGCTTCCCATGTAAAAATCGAAATATATATGAGCATACATGATCATACATGGGCCTGTATATGATCATACATGGGCATACATGGTCATATACGTCCATACATTTTTCAATATATGACCATACATGATCTCATATATGATCATATATCTTCGGATCTGAAATTTGAGGGTATATGGACGTATATGATATACGAGCATACATGAATAATATATGAGCATGTATGATAATATATGCACATATATCACCATATACCCTCAAATTTCGGATCCGAAGATATATGGTCATATATGAGATCATGCATGGACGTATATGACCATGTATGCCCATGTATGATCATATACAAGCCAATGTATGATCATGTATTTTCATACAGAGCGGAGCATAACTATAAACGCAGTTAAAATATGCTCATATTTTTATTATTTACAATGTAAAACACCGTTATTATTCTAAATATTTTAGAGTTTAGAAAGAAGAAGTTGCATAAACAAAAAATTAACAACAACTAATCAGAGTAAGTACCGTTATCTTTACTTTGCTCAAATTCAGCCGGAGCATAACTATAAACGCAATAAGTAAATTATGGTTAGTTTGTGTTATCAACTATTGATAATAAGAATAATTTAACAACTAATTATTTGATCGCTTAAAATGCCGCGTGGTAAAGTGCTCTCTGAAACTGAAAAAGGCAAAATTCTTGCTTTTTTTGAAGAAGGCTACAGCAAGCAAGAAAAGCTGAAGCGTTCTGACGCTATTGTTCGGAATTTTTTACGTGATCCTGATAAATATGGAAAAAACAGAACAGGTGGACCAAAAAGCAAGCTGTTAGACCGAAATAAGCGTTGCATTATTAAAAGTGCAAGCAATTCAAAGAAGACCGCTGCTCAAATCGCCCATGATTGTGGACTAAATGTGTCTAAATGGACTGTCCACAGAGTGCTCAGATCATCTGGGCACATTTGTCGCCAAAAATTGAAATCAGCACCTCGTCTGTTAGCTCGTCACAAGGCAGCAAGACTTGAATTTGCACGAAAAAATATGCAAACCAACTTCGCCAAGGTAAGATGTTAAATATAATGTTTGTAACCTACTTAAATTGTTCTTCTTCTTTTAAGGTCATTTTTTCTGATGAGAAAAAATGGAACTTGGATGGCCCAGATGGTTTTGATACGTATTGGCGTGATTTGCGAATGGATCCTCAAATTTTTTCTAAACGAAATTTCGGTGGAGGCAGTTTAATGGTTTGGGGAGCTTTTTGCGCTGATGGAATGTTGGAACTAGCGTTTCCCAGTACTCACATGAACTCAGAGGAATACATCGAAGTGTTACGAATGAATTTATTACCGTTTATACGAAGCAAAGGTGCAGACTATTGGCTTTTTCAACAAGACAACGCGAGAATTCATGTAAGTCGCGCGACTAATTCCTGGTTGAATGAAAATAGCGTTCAAGTTATGACGTGGCCAGCTTGCTCCCCAGACCTTAATCCTATAGAGAACATTTGGGGACTACTAACAAGAGAAGTTTATAAGGAAAACCGGCAGTATGACAACATTCAGCAATTAAAAATTGCTGTTATTGACGCCTGGCATAATTTCGACAAAAATACGATATTAAATTTAATAAAAAGTATGCCAAATAGATTATTTGATGTAATAAGTAATAAAGGTGGCGTAATTAATTATTAAACTTTAGCTTTGTTTGATTTTATTTCGTCATTTTATCAAATTCTTTGCTTGCGTTTATAGTTATGCTCCGGCAGAATTTGAGCAAAGTAAAGATAACGGTACTTACTCTGATTAGTTGTTGTTAATTTTTTGTTTATTTAACTTCTTCTTTCTAAACTCTAAAATTTTTCGAATAATAACGGTGTTTTACATTGTAAATAATAAAAATATGAGCATATTTTAACTGCGTTTATAGTTATGCTCCGTTCTGTATATATTTCGATTTTTACATGGGTTTTTAAAATTTAGTTAATTTTATTACTTGCGAACAAAAAATGAACACACATTAGGTTCAAGTACTTTCTCGATTTAAGTTAGACACATTTATTGAACTAAATGGGAGTAAATTATGTTTTAAATTTTTTTAAAACTAAGATGTTTTTTCTTAAAATTAATAAATTTTGATTTAATTGACTTATTTTGTTTTCCCTAAAATCAAGAAATATTAATAAGGAAAAACATGAACTATTTCTGAGTATATAAACTATTTCGTTTTTCCTCAAACTTAGGAATTTTTATTCCTTTTAAGAAAGATTTTCTAAGTTTTAATAAAATTTTACTTAAATTGAGGACAATTTATAAACTATTTTAAACGAAATTTTTGATTACATTTTAGTTTAATCTTTTTTTTTACTGTATCATTGCACCAGGTCTTCCTCTTTTTCTTTGGTTAATTAAAAATATCTTATCTTCCTCTATATTAATCATATCTAGAGCAATGGCATTAGCAACGTCAAACCAATCACCAAATTTGTCTAAGAAAACTTTCTCTTTTTTTCCTGTATTAATATCAGCGTTTGCAATTTTTCTGCAATTTCCTCAACTCAAGAGTATTAACTCTCTAATTTAAAGAGTATAAACTCTATAAACTAATTTAAATTTTTTTGATATATTTGCCATTTAAAAATTTAAATGTTTTATTTTAAATAAAAAAATATTTTTTAAATGTTTGCCTTCTCTGGGATTCGAACTCGGAAACTCTAAGTACTGAGCTACCTCTCTACCTACTACACCACAAACATTTATGAATTTTTATGGCTAATTTTGAATTTAAACAATTTGTTAGGAAAAGAAATGTTAGTATAAAATTTGTTTATCAATACTAATCATTAGTGACGTCTATTATCAATACAATCCACAATTTTGTTGCTTCTACTAAAACCCTAATTAAATGATATATTTGATCAGAATAACCGTACTTGTAGCTAACACTTTTGAATTTTGATAATTTTTTTTAATAACTTTGATAGATTATACAAAATTACTTATATATTCACTTAGTAAATGGTTGCTTCCACCGCACACAAGTACTAAGGGAATTTTATTTTTAAAGATGATTGGAAATACCAATAATTGAATAATAGGATTAATTTTTGGTTTCTTTTCCCTTTTTTTAATTTCCAATACAATATTTTTGCTTTTATAATGAATTTTAGGTTATTCCAAATAAAATTAAATCCTCACAAACAAATGTTAACGGTTTGATCGAATTGCGGCCAATCGTTTCTCTGGATGTATTTGTACACCCAGAAAACAGTATCAGTTGTGGCCACCGAATTGGTTGGCAATCGAATTCTGGCGGCTACGACAACTGTCTTCATATTTAATTATATTTTTAGTTGTGAAAGCCAATATTGTAGAATTTAATATTTGTATTCCACAGAAATATTATTACGTTCCACAAAATTTTATTTTAAAAAAAAGTTTTATTTTTATTTTTTTCCGGTATTGAACCTGGGCAATCAGATTCATTGTTCACAGAATTTGCCATTTAAACATTTGAATATTTTATTTTAATTAAAAAAAAATATTTTTCAAATGTGCCTTTTCTGGGATTTAAACTCGGAAACTCTGAGTACTGAGCTACCTCTCTACTACACCACCAACACTTATACATTTTGAGGGATAATTTTGAATTTAAACAATATGTTAGGAAAAGAAATATTAGTATAAAATTTGTTTATCAATACCAGTCATTAGTGACGTCTATTATCAATACAATGCACAATTCAATTGCTTCTTCTGAAACCCTAATTAAATGATATATTTGAATATCGACAATTTTCTAATAAATTTGATAGATTTGATTCTAATATATTTACTAAATAAATGGTTGCTTCCATTGCACACAAATACAAAACGAGTTTTATTTTTAAAGATGATTGGAAATACCAATAATTGAATAATAGGATAGATTTTCAGTTTCTTTTTCCTTTTTTTTAATTCCCATTACATTATTTTTGGTTTTTTAATGAATTTTATGTTATTCAAAATAAAATTAAATCCTTTCAAATAAATGTTTATGGTTTTGATCGAATTGCAACCAATCTTTTCTCTGGGTGTAGTTACCACTTTCGAATGTCGACAACTTATTAATAAATTTGATTCTACTAATTTTCCAGTACGTTCACTAAATAAATGGTTGCTTCTACTGTACACAATTTTTAAACGAATTTTATTCGTAATGTTGATTGGAAATATTAATAATCAGTTCTCTTTCTTTTTTTTGAATTCCCAATGCCATATTCTTGCTATAATAATGGATTATATGTTATTCCAAATAAAATAAAATTCTTACAAATAAATTTTATTGGTTTTGATCGAATCCCAACCAATATTTTCTCTGGTAAATGATAAAACTTTAACATATACAAACTTAAAATTTACGCAAACTGTCACAATATTGTGCAAGTCACTTGTGTAGTCTATTTACCCTATAAACGAAACAAATGCTGGTTCTGTTCTTTAGTTTCTGTGAAAGAACTGTTGAATTCATTAACCAAGGCAATTCCTCGCTCAGCACAATCAATTACTACTTTTAAAGGACCGGCTCTATTTCCCATTTTAATATAATTGGTGTCGTTCTTTCACTCTGAAGGATCTTTAAAGAGGAATCAAAGTGCTTTTTCATGTCCACCACCACAGTAACTCAAATAAAATATTGGTTCGATTGGTAACAAAATATTCAAAAGGTTTGTTATAATTAAACCCCTTGCCGTCAAGCTTCTTTATGGCCTTACTTTTTGGTGCTAGCTTGAGATTTGCCGCAGCAATTTTTTGATTTTTGTATATTTCCAACTGCTTAAGAAGATTGAGATCATTAAGTGGAGCTTTTGTGGCGACTAGGGCTTCATGCCAATAGCGACCGTATATAATACAAATAATCTTATTTCGGCGACTGCTTTTTTCCAGTTTTTTTGAGGTCTGGTGCACGAAATAGAACCTTTAATTTTTCTTTTTTATCAGCTAAAAATATTCGACAAAGCAAACAAGCATTAGCAAGTTGTTGGCTGGCCCCTTAATTTATATTCGGGACTGCATTCGGGACTTCTTCATTCTGCCAGCACTGATGAGTGAGGCAACCCTATCGATATTTGGTATTTCGTTTGCAATATCCGGTTGCAGTTTGCTCTCCCAGTGCAATACATCTGGACATTGCAGAATAAATGTTTTTTTAACAGCTTCCATAATATTCTTGCGAACGCTGTTTCTTGTGCGCTGTATTGTATTTCGCGATAGCGCTCGATAGCTCTCCAGGTTTTTTCGATGCTTTTTTAATAGTACATATTGCCTGAAGCTTTCGAAGTTTCTTTTTGATGGCATCGACTATTTAAGTTGAAATTCTAGCTTCATCCCAGTGCACTTTTTTAACATTTTAACACATCATTTTTTGACGGAAGTCTTGCTACAAATAAGCTCTCTATTGGATATTCAGGTAGCCATGCTTCTGAAGAGATTCTTATAAACTTGAAACCAATATTGTAAAAGCCATTACTTAAAAGCATACTTGGGAGTTTTTCATTACCATTGAAATTTAATTACCATTAGTTGACACTAATGCAAATAAAAAAAATTTCATTAATAATGGTAATGAAATAGCACAAATGCATAAAAAAACGAATTATAATTGATTGAAAAATCATTTGTTTACAAAAAAGTTTATACGATTTGAAAATGATCAAAGAAGCTTTATACAGAAATTAATAAAATATACAAACATTAACCTGCAAAAAATCAATTTTAACATAAATATTAAAATATAAAATGAAGGTTAATAATGCTATTGTTTTCTTTTAATTAGTAATGGTAATGAAATTTAAAAACAACGCATTGATCAATGCAATCAGATCTTTAAATCATTACCATTAATTCAAACAATGGTAATGAAATTTATTTCAACAATGGTAATGAAATTTATTTCATTACCATTGTTATCAATGTAATGGTAATGAAATCATCAATTAACTAGTCCAATCAATACAAAAATGTAAAATTAAATGAAAATTTATGATTGACATTTTCAATTTCCAAAACTTTGATTTTTTTGAAATATGGATATTTTTAAAATTATAATATCGTTGCGATACTGTATTGATCTATCATTAACGTCATAATTGTATATGTAAAACATGATATCGCTAACAATACAGAATAATTTTGTGGTTGATTGGGTTAATTGGTATCATATATTTTTAAAAATATGATATCATTAATGATACTGTATCGTTTCTAGGTTTATTGGGTATAAAAATAATAATTATACATTATAATTTTAAAAACAAAAAACGTTCAAATTGCTTTCGAAAAATCCAAAAAAAACCTGCCTCTTATTTCTCTTCCCGAAACATAAACGCATATAAAGACATTTATTTAATTTATATGTATATTTTTTAAGGAAAAAAAAATAATTGAAGCTTTTAATAAAATTTTACTTTAAAACTCACGGAACGATTGGAATGAAATAAAATTTACAGATAGTCATCATAACAACATTTCTTTTCAAAATGAAAACATGAAGTGAAAAATAACTGTAAAGTGAAAATGATAAATTATTTATCACTTCGCAAAGCAACTTATTCGGAATTAGCCCCCTGGTTCCTAAAACTTTTTCCATATGGAATCAGATTTAAGGGAATTTCCCTATTTGGTTACTTCACCCCTCATTGCCACAGACAAGTGCAAGTGCCAAAAACTCAGTACACTCATACTTTTTCACTACCACAACCACACTTAGGCCTCTTGCTGCTAAGCTTGCAATGAAATATGGAAGAAAGTGAATTTGTGACAGTTAATACTAGTAGAATGACAACACAAAAAACAGAGTGCCGAGTACTGAGTTTTCTATTTATTTATAAGTATTTGTTGCAATAGGAGTTAATGTTATTGCTGATTTTGTGCACATGTATAAGAAGGCTAATGAGAAAAGATACAATGTCGCCTTTTAAAGGAAAGTTTAAATATTAATTAAACGTTTTTATAAAATAAATATAATAATATGAAATATATCCCTAGGTACCGCAGTGTTAGTACTTGCAAAACTGTAATTCATTTAAGACAGAAATTTTTGAAAGCACTTGTTGACAACATTTTAAAACTGAGTTTGCTTTGTACAAGGCGGTATTGGAAAATATATTACATAAAAAACATTTAAACTTTCAGAAATCAATATTAATATAAACAAAGCGGTAAAGTGGAACCATAATATTTACTTTATGTCACATCGTAAGCGAAGTATAAAGTTGCAAATTATAGCGACCTCTAAACAGGGTCTTATCGCTCTATTTTCTGGTATAGACTTGTTGCGTTTAAAGGAACACGCGCAGCCTTGTGCAGATAAAAAAATAGTATTTGCAAATTTCATATATTCTTGAACCAGTTTACTGGGCAACCATGGGTCAGTGTTTCAAATATTATTTAAACTGATTTGTATTAACGATCCGTACGTAGTACGCGAGCAAACATCAAATCTCATGTTCGGACATTTGTAGGTACAATTTGATTAAAGGAGGCGCGGATCCAGCTGAAGCTTATGGGGAGGGGAACTTTTTCGGAACTTTATACCCTACACTATATATGGTGAGGGTAAATATCAGTTTGTCATTCCGTTTGAAACATTCGAAATATAAGTCTAAGACCCCGTAAAGTACATATATTCGTTATCCTTATGTGATTTTAAGTCCTGTTAGCGATGTACGTCCGTATGTCTGTTGAAATGGCGATCACGGCTTCAAGACGTAAGCGGAGGTGCTCATTTTGGATTAGTAGACAACCTCTTGAGCAGTTTGGTATTGATAATGAGCAAAATCGGTCAAGTGGTTAAAAAGTTGTAAGGGCAAATGTGAAGGTACCTCTAAATCATAGTAGCGACCGGTAAATAATATATTTTCTCATATTTTTTTATGGTTTCAGTTTTTAGTGGATCGGTTTCTAAGTATGTAAGGTAAATGTGTGTGGAGTTAAAACAAACATGTTCAACACCTTTTATTTTAAAACATTTTGTCTGAAAGTGCTCCCAGGATTAAAAAAAAAATGTCAAAAAACATATATGTTACAATATAAAATTTACCGAAAATATCTATTAAATTTTAAAATATTTTTTTGACACATATAATATATTACCTGTGATTGGGTAAATAATTGTGTTCTTAGGACATGAATGAAGGGTATTCAAATAATTGGCACAGCCGAATTTAGTTTTTTTTTTGCTTTTATAATTTAAAAATCATATTTTTTGTTTAGCTGTTTTACAAATTTCATTATATTTTAATGAGGATCCATGTTATGCTTTATGGACAAAATCTTAAATGAAACGAAAAATTTAAAAATTTGCTTTAACACTTTATTTATAAAATACAAGTAAAAAAGTCTTAAATTAGGCTGTGCCGAAACTTTGAACTCCATCCACCAATATTTTTGGTACAAATAATGCAAATAAACTTTAGATGTAAGATTATGGACGTGGAAAAAATTTTTGTGAGGAAAAACTTTTTTGGATGTGGAAACAAATTTTGTGGTGGAAAAAAAATTATGAGGTGGACAAATTTTTTGAGGTGAAAAAAAAAATTTGTGGTAAAAAAAATTTTTGAGTTAAAAAATATTTGAGGTGAATATAAGATATTGTTTAATTCCAAGCGACTGGTAAAAAACAAGTGAAAATATTGCCAGTCGCTACTATGAAATTGTGCTAAAATACACCAATTTGTATCGAAAATTTAGAGGTACTTTCTCATTTTCACTCATAACTTTTTGACCGCTGGACCGATTTTGCTCATTTTCAATACCAAACTTCTCGGGAGGATGTAATTAAGGAGCACCCCCGCTTGCATCTTCACGTTGTGATCGCCATTTCAACAGACAGATAGACAGACAGACGGACATCGCCAAATTGACATGTAACAAACGGAATGACAAACTGATATATATACCCTCACCTTATATAGTGAAGCGTATAATAACATAAAAAACTAGAATAAAAAAATTAAAAATGAATTCCGTACAACAATTTAATTTATTTAGTCTTTACAAAAAAAAAATAAAATAATCAGTCATTTCAAAAAAATTTAAAAATTCATATATTGCAAAAACAACAATAAATTATTGAATTAATAATTTAATTAAATTGTTCTTTAAAAAATTAATATAAAAAACAAAAACACAACAGTTTAAATAAATTAGTTTTTACATAAAGAATTTTCATAAAAGTTTTGAAAAAATATTCCAAATTAGTGTAAAATACAAGTTTTATAAATAAAAATTAAAAAGAAATAAAATTGTCATAATTATGTTAGATTAAAAGATATATCGTTTTTTAACTAATTTTGGTTTCCATTCTAAAAATAAATTTCTTATCGCTCAAGTGAATTTTAGATGAAGCATTACGATTTTTATTTCTTTCATTACATAATCTTTATAAAAAAAATAATTTTTTTAACACGTAAATTTTGTACATTATCCATCATAGGTCCTTGAACATTCTCAACGTCATTATATAAATTAAAGCTTTACTAATTCAACTTTTGATTGTGTAAAATCAAGCATTTTAAGATTTTTTTGATTCTGTAAAGAACAAAGTGTAAAATATAAAAAGTAAAATGTGCTAAATCCACAAAAAGTTGACATGCTATATCTAAAAATCAGATTGGCCAATCTATTTCATTTGAGAATCGTCAATAATTATTTCTACAGGGTGGGCCATTTGAAATTTTAAAATTGAATCGGCTCAAATCACAGCTCCGAGGCGGCTAATTGACATCACAATTTCGGCTGATTATTTGATTTTCAAAAACAGAGCATAAAAAATCAATGGTTGCGTTGGCTGTGTGACATGTGCCCTGTCTTGTTGAAACCAAATGTCGTACAAGTCATTCTCTTGAATTTTTGGAAACAAATATTCTTTGAGCATGACACGGTAATGTTCACCGTTGACGGTAACGGCGGCTCTTTGCTCATTTTCGAAGAAAAATGGCCCAGTCGTGGTAGTCATATGAATGATATTGTGTTCCATTCTTAAATGACAAAGTTCAACCTTTCCAATAAAACCAGAAATTTGAAAAAATAATCAGTACTTTTTTTTTATACCCGATTCAAATATAAAACTTTATTTTAAAAACAAATTTTAAATTCTTAAACATTACAAAATATTAACCTTTTGCGCTGCAAAACCCATTAACAGATTTTTAAACTTATATTTATTTTTAACTGATTTGGAATTTTTTCCACATTTTTTCCGCAATAGAACATACATATATAAACAAAATTTTATATTGTATAAATAAATAATTTAAATTCAATTTGTTTAAATAAAAAAATTGCTATACAAAAACAAAAACTCAATAAAAATTAAAAGTCAATTACATACAGAAAATTAAGTAAACTAATCTTTAAATAAAAATTAAAAATACATATGTCTTTTAGTAAAAAAAATAAAAATACATATCGATGGCTTCGTATAGAAAAGGCTTATCTCGATTTTTCGATACTTAACAGGACAAGGAAAAAACTAAATAAAATTAAAAAAACATATTACACAAAAAAGCCGTTTTAATGCAATTTTTATTCAAATCAAAAACCAAATTTATCATTTCTCCTTGCAAAATTTTTTGAGGCAGATGTCTACAAGAAAAATTTAAAAACACGATATTTGCAGTCAAATATTTGGAATATATTATTTATAGAAATGTTAAGACATGTTTTTAGCAGTTGAAAAACGTAAATCACAATTTTTTTTTGTGATTTGTAACCAAGTTGGGTGGGATATATCCTGTTATCCCCCCCCCCCCCTGAATCCGCGCCTGGATTAAAGATATACATATTGCAACCACAATCACTAGACTTTAAGGAATGAGAGAAGGGCGGGCAAAAATCGGTAAATTAATTTAGAGTGTGATTCAGTCAAGGAGATTATCTCATGTGTTGTAGATAAAATAATTTTAAAGTTGGGTTTTTGAAATTACAATACACAACAGTCTAAAAATCCCCTATTGCAATACATATTATAATAAAAATTTAGATCAAAATTTTAAAGTAAAAATTTGTTAATGCACCATTTTAGAGAAATCGCGCTCATTCATATTTTTGGTCGATACTTTAACTTAGTTTTTAGATAAAGACTTAAGAATCATAGAGTTTATTTAAGACAGTAAATTAAATATACATAATCAATAAATAAAATACGCATAATCATGATGGTATATGTTGTTTTATTTGAGATTTAAGGAAGTTTTAAATTACCGTTTTTTAGTTAAATCCTTATTAATTTTACATTTGCTAAATAAACAAAAATTTGTATCAAACTTGATATTCCATTCAATATATCCGCAAATATTTATATGACAGAATAAATCAAAATTTTTAAACTTAAATTTATTTGAAAGTTTCGTTAGTACCTTAAACCCCATATTCATTGAATTTGCATTTAACTTGGACTCAAGCATTCCGTGGTTATATTTTCGGATGGGGATTTTTATTTAGCAAAGTATTTGGATGCGTATCATTTACATTTTAACTTTTTAAATCAAGCTACACCTACACTCATACCCATAATTGTTTAAACATACAAACTAACTTAACTGAATCGTAATGTTTACTCTGTTAGTTAATAAAACAGTAACAATACCCCAAGTCCTAAAGTAAACATTTGCTCAATTACTGAAGCAACGCTTCAGTAATTAAACGTAAATAAACGTGAGGCAATAAAAATTAAAGAATGAACACGAAAATATATATTTTTTCACTATGTAAATCTAAGTCTCAATGGATTAAGTTTTTTTAAAGGATTTCGTTTTATTATTTCTAAACTATTGTTGAGTAATAACTTTATTTTGTTTTTATTTTATTTTGCAGTTTACCAAAACTGCAAGAACATTCTCCCAAAATGTATAAATAAAAAAAACTTAATGGCTTGTTTGTCGTAAAAAGTTTATATTTATGTTGGTGTTTTCATGTTATTAGGGATCAATATAGTATATTTATAAGGTTTTTGTTTCCAACATGTTGTAAAGGAATATAACCAGTTAAATTGCCAAACATTGGCTAAAGTTTTTTGTTGGAAAGTTTTCTCCCTATGTTACATATATAATTTTCGTATCATTTTTAATTTAAATAAAAAAGAGAAAAATATGATGGCATAACAATAAAGGCGAAATACACACCCAGAGAAAAGATTGGTTGCAATTCGATCAAAACCATAAATATTTATTGGTGAGTATTTAATTTTATTTGGAATAACCTAAAATTAATTAATAAATTAAAAATGTTGTATTGGGAATTAAAAAAAGGTAAAAGAAACTAAAAATCAATACTATTATTTAACAAGTAAGAGCGGCTAAATTCGGCTATGCCGAATCTTATATACCCTTCACCATGGTTGGGAAAAAACTGAAGTTTATATATGGACATATATGGAATGGACAGATTTATAACGGACGCCTTTAAGAGGAAATTAACCATTTAGTTTGGTGATAAAACTTGGACTCGGGAAGATTTATGGTTCCAGAAAATAGGAATTTAAAAAAAATAGGAAATAGGAAAATAGAAATTTAATAAAAGTCTTAAGAAAATAAAAAAAATGTAAAAAAAAGTGAATTTACCGGGATTCAATTGTGACATAGCGTCTAGACAACTGAGCTCACACAAAATCATCGTTAATAGAGATACATATATAAAAAGTCTTCGTTCATTAGAGATTTGTTTGGTTTTTATTTAAATGACAAATCTTTGTATGTGTTTGTTGTTTGTGTATAAAAGGTGGAGATGAAAGAAAAGAATTTCAACAAATGGATGTGTTTGTTAAGCGTAAAATTCTACATACATATTAAACAAAGGGATTTTACTAGAGTATTCAAAAACCGAAACCGAAAACCGGTCAACCGGTTTCTTTATTTTTAAAAACCGATCGGTTTCGAATATTTTGTAAATTCGAATGAAACCGAAAACCGGTCTTTTTTGTTCGGTTAACCGGTTTTTTTAATTACATCACCAACTGGGTTACTTGGTCTCTTTTATTTTTTCCGAACACTTTTATAATCGTTTGTTTGGTTATGAAGATTAAATGTAAGCCTGATAGATCCCGATGAAGACTTAACTTTGGATATTCCAAATTCAAATAGTTTAATTTCTGATCTAAATAACACAATAAACAGTATTCAAAATCCTAAAAAAGAGACTGTACAAAATCATTCATCATTATATGATGATTTCATATATCTTGAAAAATGCGACAAAAGAACTGAATGGTTGGAAAATTTATATAATTGTCTTTTGACTATTTGTCCAACATCTACTATTAGTGAAAGAGTATTTACCACTTTTAGCTTTATCAAAAGCAAACGAAACATTTAAATTGCATATTATTTCTAAAATATTATTTAAGAAGTGAAAAATGGATTTTCTTTTTACATATTTAAAATGTAATATTAAAAAAACTTTTTAATGTCAAAGGTTTTAAACGTTCAAATTACTAACGTTCCTAATTTACAAACTTAATGATCTCTATTCATTTGATATGAATATAGTTTTATAATATTAATTTAAATAAAATTTTGAAATCAAATACAATAAAAAAATTAAATTAAAATGAATATATATATTTATATATATATATATATATATATATATATATATATGTGCACAGCAAAGGTTGTGGGGACGGGTTTTCGTTCCACAAGTTACTATGAAGACATTTTGTTACTTTGGGGACTGTCCTTAAACTTTTCGTTATTCTAGTGTTTACTCTGAAGACATTTTACTGGACACAGCGCATTTTATAGGGACATTTTTGGCTGTATATACAGATGTCTTCAAAGTATGGGTAATGCATATATATATATATATATATATATATATATAAATTTTTTTTTAAAGAATGTATTTTTTTATTACTTTACATATTAAATTTCTTTTTTTTTTTGTTTGTAATAAAAACAATTAACAAATTATATAAGCTTTTTATTCAAATTAAAAAAAAACGAAAAAACCGGTCGACCGGTTTTTATTTGCAAAAACCGAAAACGAAACCGGTTTTTTTAAAATTCGATTTTTCGAAGAAAACCGAAACCGGTTTCTTCAAAAGGCAGGTTTTTTGTATACTCTAGATTTTACGGAAAAAATTAGAGGTAGTCCTGGTTTTTTGCTAATATCTCAGCCATTTATTAACCGATCTGATTTTTAATAGCAAACAGAAATGGATCACATTTAACAGAAATAAATAACAATGCAGTCCTCATCATGTCTGGGTTCTTCGGAAAACCCATTTCAACACACAGACGGACATCGTTAAATCAACTTCGCTCTTCATAAGGACCCAGAATATATATACTTTATAGGGTCTAAGATCAATATTGTAGAAATTACAAACGGAATGACAAACTTATATATACCCTTCCACCTGTGGTGAAGGGTATAATTATTGGTATTTCCAATCATCTTTAAAAATAAAATTCGTTTAGAATTTGTGTGCGGTGGAAGCAACCATTTATTTAGTGAATATATTCTATAAAATTTATTAAAAAATTGTCGATATTTAAAAGTGGTAACTACAAGTACGGTTATTCTGGTGAAATATGTCATTTAATTAGAGTTTCAGTAGAAGCAACCGAATTGTGGATTGTATTGATAATAGACGTCACTAATGATTGGTATTGATACACAAATTTTATACTAATATTTGTTTTCCTTATAAATTGTTTAAATTTCAAATTAGCCATCAAAATTTATAAGTGTTAGTGGTGTTGTGGGTAGAGAGGTAGTTCAGTACTCCGAATTTCCGAGTTCAAATCCCAGAAGCAAACATTTAAAAAATTATTTTTTTAATTAAAATAAAATATTTAAAATATTATATGGCAAATATATCAAATATAATGAAAATAAGTTGTGGTGCAGTAAGCAAGAGTGTGTACTATGAATCTGATTGCCGGAAAAATCTAAAAATAAATTTTTTTTTTTTAAATAAAATTTTGTGGAACGTAATAATATTTCTGTGGAATATAATTATTAAATTGTACAACTGAATATATGCTCTCACAACTAAAAATATAATTTAATATGAAAACAGTTGTCGTCGGTGGACACAACTGATACTATTTTCTGTATCTAATTTATAAAATTGATTTTTTGTTTATGGATAAGCTTTTTGAATTTTAATAAGCTTTTTTATCCCAGTGCCAACGGCAAAAAATGGTTATTCAGCAGTTATCATTTCAAGAATTATATTTCTCGTTAGATCGTGGGTAGAGCTTTGAGAGTCTGCCAATCTGACGGCATTGGTTTCGAATTCCACCATGGCCAAAGAAAATTACAAATAAACTGTTATCGTATTCAATGTGTTATAGACATATATCAGAATTTAAATTTGCATTGATAACACTGTGCTACACTGAAAAAGAACTTGCGAAATGACCTAGTGTAGGTTGTAGGTCTAGCTGAGTGTATTATATAACCGGTTTCATAAGTTGCAATATACCCTCAAAATTTCGAGATATGGGGAAAAGAGTATTTTTTTGGACTGGCGCACTTAAACGGTCAACGGCATTGATTAGAAATGAAAGTGCTCTTTCGAAATATATATACTTCCCATATACTATTTATATAAATGTGTAGAGATTTTTTCAATAATATAAAAATTTTTCATTTTTTTTAAACTTTTTCATTTTCTTCGAGGGTTTTTTTCGAATCTTCTTTTAAAACAACAATAATCTTAAAGTCAGTGTCATAAGAGCGAAGGAGAAATAAAGAAAATTCACTCTGTGTAGTTTAGTACTCTATAATTGTAAATAAGGCATTATTTAAATTATTTTTGTAATAATACCGTTACTTTTTTTTGTAAGGCAACCAGCACTTTTTCCTTCGAACTGCTTTTCCATTGTTGATAGCTCTTGGTGGAAGCGTTCGTCTTGCTCGTCTGTAAATTTTCTGGGAAAAATTCCAAGTGAGAATGCAAAAAATATATTTTGATTGACATTCTGCATCCCATTTCTCCATACGCCTCTAGAAATTCACTAACACACTCAACTTTTAATAAATCAAATGATTTTTATTAACACTTAGCTCATAACACAATTAAATATTTTGGTTAGTTTTTTTTAAGAAAAACATGTTGTTTTTTTTCCAATATACCATATAGCAATAAAACTGCAATACAACTTGAGAATAAGCTTATATTAATAGTGTGTTTTAAGCTTTTCTTAATTTCGCTTATTATAATATTTATAAAATGTGAATTCACAAGCAGTATTTAACAATGCTAGAGAAAAGATTATTATACATAACTTTTTCTCAAGTATGTTATGAACAACATGCAACGACAACGCAATATGACGATTGAAATAGAAATATTTTTCAATATATTCTAGTCTTGTTGTCTTTGTTCTACGCTTATAATGCATACAACAAGTGCCATTACTTTTTCTTTAAATTTGTCAAACGTGTTTTGCGTGTACATTTAGTTGTAAATTTTGTATAGTGAACGTGCATATTGCATATTAAATTTAATTATTTTTATTTATGGTTAAAATTAATTTTTATTTTTTATATTTAAAATGAGTTATTATTATTTTATTTATTTTTAAAATTAAAATAAAAAATAAATTAAATTAAAGAAAATGATTATGATTTCTCTTTTTCAACTATTAATAATATATTATTTTTGTAAGCTTATTCTACAATTGCAAGAATAAGCTTATAGTAATCATACACACATAATATTTTCACGAGGGTTCCGTTTTGATTTTTCTACAATTGTTACGAAAGCCTTTTTCAATATATCCCTAAGGTTTTTTACAAGCTTAAGGCTTGTGTTTGTAAGCTTATAATAATATTTTTCTCAAGTCATTTGGTAGTTGGGTTGAAGCTGCACCACTAATACTAACTAGTAAACAACTTTTTTGCAAGTATGAAAAAAAAGTAACGGTATTATTACAAAAATAATTTAAATAATGCCTTATTTACAATGATAGAGTACTAACCTATTTCTCCTTCGCACTTATGTCTTGTTTGTATCATACTCGTATAATAAGTCCTAAAACTAGGGCTGTAATTGACCTAAGTTCCTTAAGTTGGCTTTGGCATACGCCGAACTTGAGTAACAATCTAAAGAAAAAAACAAAAAACTTTTAATTTCTTTGTTAATTGAAACGCAAATAATAAACAAAAGCCAATTTTAATTGGGCTTTAATGGCGATTCGTTAACAAAAATAAGGAATTCTAATATCTCTTGATTAGAAAAAGTACTATAACTTTGTCAACCGATTTACACGAATAAAAGCTTGTTTTACTCAGAAGACACTGACTTTAAGATTATTGTTGTTTTAAAAGAAGATTCGAAAAACCCTCGTAGAAAATGAAAAAGTTAAAAAAATGAAGATTTTTTGTATTATTGAAAAAATCTACACATTTATATAAATAGTATACGGGAAGTATATATATATTTCAAAAAAGCGCGTTCATTTCTAATTAATGCCGTTTACCGTTTCGGTTAAAAAATGACTGAGTTATAAAAGTTTAAGTGCGGCAGTCCAAAAAATACTCTTTTCCCCATATCTTGAAATTTTGAGGGTATATTGCAACTTATAAAACCGGTTATATAATATACTCCGCTAGACCTACAACCTACACTAGGTCATTTCACAAGTTCTTGCAATATATATATATTTTTTTTTTTTTTGTAGCAGCGTGTAATTTTACAACTTTTATTTATTTTCTTCAAAGAAGTTAATAAAATTGAATTTATTAAGAGCTATACTAAATACTAGCAGCAGTCGAATTTCAATATCATTTGTATTGATTTGTACATGTTATTTGCTAGCTTGCCAACCGACAGAACCAATTACTAACAACATACTATATGACTAACTACCCAGAAAAATAAAATGGATGTTATTCTTTACGAATCTCTTTTTCATAACATCAAAAGAGTTAATAGTGCAAATTTTTAGATTTTTAAGACGTCATTTTAAACAACTTCCAAAATGTTGATATTAACCCCTACTTATGAAGTCATAAGAATAAAATTTTTTGCAACGATTCCATTGAAAAGCATATACATTTTTTAATTTTAATATTTATTTATAACAATTTATAATTATAGTGAAAAACAATTATTTAGTTGGTCCATAAATGGTTAATTCCTGCAGTATTTTAATGCCTTATTGAAAACATATTGTGCATACCAGTTAAAATCATTAATGATTCACCGAAATTTTCACAACTTCGGGTTCAGTAGATGTAGTGTTTAACTACTTCTTCCTCAGCTCTTATTTTGCTGGGTAACAACAGACTTTACAACTAAAATATTTCCGTTTGTTGTTGAACTATTGTTTAGTTTTATTTTGAAAAATATGTTTTCAGACGGGCAAAGTTTTGATTTTTATAACGTTTTAGCAGGCATAATATTGTTAATATATATTGAGACAATTACACGCAGAGAAAACATGGTTGGGGGAATCATATTCGAAGAGCATCATATATTTCGTACTACAATATAGTAATCATATTATGACAATAAAATGACTATAAATTTACCATCATAAGAAGGTCCCTTTCGTTATACTATGATTTGGAACTATGAACAAGTTTTTTAAACTTAAGAATATTTCTTTAAGAAATGTATTTCCCAAAGAAAAAAGTTTTTATTAAGGCCTTTATCAAGAAAACTTTTTTGATTCTATGGACTTTTTAAAGAAAAATACTTAAAAAAAATCTTAAATTCTAAGTACTTTTTTAAATAAAAAAATAGATTCTTGAATAGAAAAATTCTTAGATTCTAAGGGCATTTTTTAGGATTTTATAGATATATCTTAGAGTCTGAGAATTTTCCTTCTAGAATCTAATAATATTTCTACTAGAAAAAGTTCTTAGAATCTAAGTATTTTTCATAACGAAATGTCCTCAGAATCTAAGAATTTTATAGAATCTATTTTTTTTAAGAATATATGAATTTTTATCTAAGAAACAGTTTGTAGAATCTGAGAATCTTAATTTAAGAAAAAGTTTACAGAATCTAAAATTCTGAAAAATTTCTAAGAATCTACTATTTTGTGTAAGAAACATTTTGGCAAAAAACAACTCTTGGGCTCTACAGCCTTTTTCTTATAAAAATTATTTGATTAGTATTATGAGTACCTTTCTCCACAAGAAGGTAGTAATTTTACAAGAAATAAATTAATAAACTTATATAAAAAAAATATTATTGTTTTTATTGAAAATAATTAATAAACATAAAATCTTTATAGAGAATCTTTATGACGATGAATTTTTTTGACAATGAATCGATCAGTGTAAATTATAATATTATAAATATTATATGTATAAATCCCCCAGGAGAAAATTATCGTATATTACCTTTTTTACATAGGTGATACAATTTTTTATAAAAACAGGACAGTATGCCAAAGTCATGTTTTATTTGATTTATAATTATTTATTGATTGTTGTCAACATTTTACAGTCCCATAGTTATCATACTTTTTTCATAGGCACAATTTTTGTTACCACAGTATGGTTACAGTCAATCATGTTATGAAATAGAAAGTTGCAATCAAGAAATAAAATATTTACTATAATAATGATGGTAGCGACCACATTGATGGTTAGAACCTATTTTTAAACCAATTACTTGATTGTAACAACCATATCCGAATACAGCAAGCATAATATAGTAGCAGAGATCATACTGCAACCATGTTTTTTCTCTGCGTGTACATAGCCTTTGATTACAAACAATAGATTGATGTAATAAAGAGTTGATTATCTGAAATATTATTGGTTTCGGTTTCAAAAATTGCCTTAATTCTCTAAAAATGGTGTAGAATATTAAAAATATATTTTTTGTTATATCCTCCACCATATATGGTGAGGGTATATATCAGTGTCAGTGCAACATGTCGAAATATAGGTCTAAGACCCCATAAAGTATATATATTCGTGATCCTTATGCAATTTAAATCGATTTAGCGATGTCCGTTTGTCTGTTGAAATGGCGATCACGACGCGAAGCGGGGGTGCCAATTTATTGGACATCCTAACGAGCAGGTTAGTATTGAAAATGAGCGAAATCGGTCAAGCCGTCAAAAAGTTCTGAGTGAAAATTCATACAAACTGGTGTATTTTAGTAAGGGAATGTTGGGTAAAGTGAGCCACTACCTGGTTTTTTGGTTATATAAAGAGAACCAAAGGGCTAACTATATTATACTTTTGCTAACTTAAGCTACTGTCAAAAATTAACGAAAAGTCAGTCATATGCTTAATCAACTTATTGAAAACTTTTGGATGGCTACAATGTACTTTTTAAACTTAAATACTTACTACCCTTACTTGCAAACATTTGTACTTTTTGAAAAACTGTTTTCTTCTTATATTTCCAAAATATATGTATCTTTTCGAAAAATATTATTTAATGTGTACAAGCTATAAATATTTTACAATTAACAAGTAAATCTATATTAATTTTAAATAATTTAAAGAAACAAATGAAAACATAAATAAAAACGTACATTGCAATTTGTTTTTTTTTTCATAAGCAGTTTTTCTAAAAACACATGACTCCTTAAGTAAAGTGCGGTCAGTTTCGCTGTTTGCTTAAGCAAATGACACTTGACGAAACTTAACGAAAAGTTTGTTAAGTACAATATAGTCATACACATTTGATTACATGTATTCGCACATTTGCTTAAGCTAGCAAAAGTATATTATAGTTAGCTCTTAAATAAAATATTAAAACCAATAAAATATGTTGATGGCTCTCAAGATGACTCATCATTGAGTGCAGGCCCTACTTGACAACAAACATCTCGCTTCATTATATGGTTGCAACGAGAAGGAAAATTATACAATGCTTCAATAGAAAGGTGTGAGATTTGGTTGTCTAAAATTAATAGTGTTATTTGCTTTTGTGTATTTTGTGAAGTGCTTTATGAAAGACACAAACTGTTCCTCTTGCATCCAACCCAAACTATTGCAGACTCCAATTGATCCTGTAAGGGGTTGCATTATTTAACGAGGAAACACAAAAAAAAGGAGGAATTGAGAAACCCAGTGCATTGACTGCTAAAACGTCACTGTACCAACTTCCTTAAGTACACTGGCCCACTTTGGAAGCCACATCCGTATGCATTGACAATTAATTTGTTTTTATAACTGTCTTATAAAGACAAATTGTTGCTGTTTTGCATGTCAATTTCATTTATAAGAGTGTTATAAAAATCAATAAAATGTCTATGCATACGGAAATTCAAATTGATGGCAGTTGACAATTTTGACATTTTCATAAAACAATATGGAAAAAAACAAATGGATCTCATTACCATATGGCTCACTTTCCCTTAGAATTTCATAGTAGCGACTGGTACATTATATATTTTCTCATATTTTTTCACCAGTCGCTTAGAAATGAATAATATTTTGTATTCACCTCAAATATTTTTCACCACAAAAAACATTTTTCACCACTAAATTTTTTTTACCTCAAAAAATTTCATAGTAGCGACTGGTACATTATATATTTTCTAATATTTTGTCACTAGTCGCTTAGAAATTAATAGTATTTTGTATTCACCTCAAATATTTTTCAATTCAAAATATTTTTTTCACCACTAAAATTTTTTTATCTCAAAAAATTTTTTTTCACTTCAAAATCTTTTTTCCACCACAAAATTTGTTTTCGCATACAAAAAAGTTTTAACCTCAAAAAATTTGTTTCTCATCCATAATTTTACTTCAAAACTTTTACATTATTTGTATCAAAAACAATAGAGAACATTTTTTTAGGATATTGGTGGAGGGTATTCAAGGATTCGGCACACCCGAATTTAAGCCTTTTTTACTCATTTTTTCATGGGACCTTAAAGAAAAAACAAAGAATGTAAAGAAATAAAGTTAAACCGTAAAACCGAATATAAAATGTAATTGTGTGAAAAACCAAAACATACTATGTATGTATGCATGCATGTATGTTAGGGAGGCAATGAAAGAAATATATGAGGAGATATTATTATTGTACAACTTAGTCCAAAACTAACTAGGAACACATTTGGGCAGAATCGGATAACTCTATCGCAAGGTTTCGCAATTTTGGAACAAATCCAAAAAAAAAAAATACTTTTTTAATTATGCTTTTCCACGCATCGTTTCTAATCAAATATGGTTAGCATTCCATCTTCCAAGCTTAAAAACATTTTTTAAATCGTACAGTTTCATTAAAATTTAGGAAAAAATCACGATTTCTAGAAACTCCTGATTTAAAAATGTTTTAATTTCGCATTCATTTTACATCTGTACATTCACTTGTTTAACAATATCATAAAATGAAAAGCTGAAGCCGGAGACTAACATGGTTAATGTATATACATAAGTTTGGAGAACATTTAAATGTAGAAATAATATAAAAAAATTACAGGAATGTTTATATGGCTGTTAATGTTAAACTACTTAAGATTGTTTTTTTTTGTGTAGGGTTATAAAACATTTAAAATGAAATACAATTTACATGATAGACAACAATCATGATTTTGTTGTTTATTGCGGGTTAATGTTATAATAAACGAAAGAAATAATACTGTTCATGCGAAGAAAAGTTATAAACTAAAAGAATTAGTACTTATTAATATGAACAAAAGTATTGGACTAGTGTAGAGTGGTGGAAAATGGTCCGAATGGATATAAAAAGAGACGATATAAGGAGTGATATGATAAAATACAAGATACGGAAAATAAATGATAATTACTTTTGTAGATTATTAAGATATTTTTAAGATTTATTTAATTGTATTAGTGATTAAATTTCCATACTCTTCTTATATCTTTTTAGATCAACCCACAGCTCATTTAAAAATGGGTTCATCCCTTAATCCAGATGACATCAAGGAGGGGGATGATGTATATTTTGAATGTGTTATACAATCTAATCCAAAACCTTACAAAATGTCATGGTTTCATAATGTAAGTACATACATTTACAGAAAAAAATAACATCAACTTATAAAATTTTCCTCTACAAAAAATTACAAAAAACATCTTTAAACATCTTAAGGATCGTTAAACCATTTTTAATTTTGCTATGAAGTTTCTTTCTCGTTCTTAAGTTAATTAAATTGTAATAAGTTTTAATTGTGTTTTTTAAAGGGACAAATTTTATTTCTTTTTTTAAAAAAAAATTTTACTAACTTCACTTTTCTTGTACAATAAACACTATAGTATAAATTAAACTTTGACTAATATATTTTTATGTGATATTTTAATTAAAATGAATATTTGACTACAACCCAAGAAACTTTATCGATTTTATGAAAATCAAATATATATCTGATCATGATTTTTTATATTCGTTAAAACCAATTTATTCTGGCGATACTTTCTGTAAAGTATTGTTCTTGTAAAATGGTACGTAATTGATAAATGCTGAATAAGATGAATTTCTGTAAAAAAGCATTCTTTCACGACATTTTCAATTCCATTTTAAATATCTCGGAATCACTTTTTTGAAGTTATGCCAGTCTTCTCGCAAATGAGCGATATGTTTTACAAAAACTTAATTAAGCAACATTAAAAAAATACCAAATTACAATATTTGTCTCTTCTAAATATCGTTAAAATCCCGATTTTATATATTGAATATACATTTTTTTTGGAAAATTACATAAATTATAACATGCTTGATATACATTTTCTGTGAAGCCATATATAAAGTACAGACTTATACTACAGCTCAACAGAGTTAAAACATCAAAATTTTTATATAAAAAATATAAAATTAACAACAAAAACTACCTCTTTGTAAAAAAAACTTTACATTTATTATTAAAATTCATAATATGGTAGTATATCAACTGACATTCCATATTTACAATAAATAGCCGTATTTTCGTTCCTATTTTTTTTTTTTTTTTTTTAAATTGGTGATTTGAATGGTGTATATAAAAGCAAATCTTAAAAAATGTGTATTTTTTAATTTTTAAAACAATATAAAACATTATTTATGGCAGTCTATTTTACTAAAAACGCGTGTTGCCATATAAGCAACTAAAACATCACTACTGTGGCAAAGCCATCACTCTTTTTCTGATTCTTCTATGAATTTAACATTGGCGTGTCATAGGCCAGAAGTATTAAAATAAAGCTATGTTACATACCACTAATTATATTTTACTCTAAGGAAGCAATGAAAATGCAATGTTTAAATATGGGCAATACCGCTAAAATACCGTTATCGATTCAATACCCTTTCAAGTGACTGTCGTTACCCCTAAAATACCGTTACCGAAATAGCTGAAAATATCGTTACCCTTAAAATACCGTTACCGAAATAATAGGAATAACTTTACCTTAAAATACCGATATGCTTTTTTATTACTTTAAGTCGTATTGTTAACTTTGCGAACGCTTTTTGTATTGTCAACACTATTGCAACACTTTTTTTAAGTATTGTCTACACAAGGTGTCTTCAAATGCAAAAAAAAATTGCCATGATGTTTGAAAATTACACAAAAAACAACAATAAAATTCTTTTCGTTGTTCTTTTTTGTGCAATTTTCAAATTTTATGGCATATTATATTGAATGTGAAGACAAGGGGTTGGTTAAACTAAAGAATAACATATAAGCACGTACTTGAATTTGGTTTAAATAATTTATTTTAATCATTTGAAAATAAATGAAGTTTTTTGTTTTTTGAAATTGTTTTATTTAGAAATTCCAAAATTTTCTCGCAAAATTATATGTTATATAGAATCTCACCGATCAGTTCCAAAACATACAGATATGTGGATATTTTTTGCTCTTATTAAACATTTTAGTATGTTTTCTGTAAAATAGTACTGCTGAAAAAAATACCTAACCAGGATTACAGCATTCTCAATATATTTTTGAAAAATTTTTTTCCTGAAATGTCTAATAAACTTCCTAAATTCCTATCAGCAAAGAGTATCCCTATTGGGATACTTATAAAAATATTTTAAAAAAATTTATTTTTAATAGAAAAAACAAAACAAAAAAAAATTGTAATCTTAGAGTTTTGAGACGAAACAAACTAAATTTAAATTTTAGAAAAAACTTAACAAGTTTGCATTAAATCAAGAAATGACAAGAAAAAACTCCACAAAAGTACGGAGTCCAAGGTGCTGGTCTAAAATTGGTTGTAAAATTGTAAATACTATATACTTGTACAACTCTACCTTTTTCCCACTTTTAAATAAAACTATTTTAAAAAATTGTAGGTTAACCTTCGTAACTATTTAAAAAAACATTGTAGAATTTTAAAGATGGCAGTTTAACCCAATTTTTTTTTTTTTTTTTGAAAGAAAATCAAATTAAAAATCAAATGAAATGATTTGCTTGTAAAAAAATCTCTTTAGTAAACAGCTTTGGGTTTACACCTTCTGATGCAAGTCTTATGCAACATTAGGCATGCGATAGTGAGCGATTTTTCGATTTCGAAGCGCTGGACCCTCCTATTTTGTGAGGTTCGTAAAAAAAATACATGAGCCAAAAATTTGGAGGGGTAGAGTGGGGGCAAGTGGCTCCTCGTCGGAGTCTCAGTTGGGGGTGAAGTGGGAAAAATCGACATAAAGAGACATAACAGCCCCGGCGTCATCCCTAGTGGGGTCAAATGTATGACCGACCCCACTTAACTTTTTATCCCCGACATTTTTCCCGAAGTAACCTACCACCCATCTCCCCTTCTTAAGGAGGCTCCCCTACAAATGTTTAATTTTATAAATTTTCTTCTCACTGTTCTAACTGTCCACCGGGAGCCCCTAGTGAAGTCAAATGTATGACCGACCCCCAATATTTTTTAATTTGCCAACATTTTTTCAGAACATACCTACCCTCTAGCTCCACTCCCTAAGGGGGCTCCCATACCAGATGTCATTTTAGAAATTTATTCCAACCGCTCTAACTGTCACTAGGGTAACCCTAGGCAAGTAAAATGTATGACCAACCCCCAATATTTTTTCAGCCCCAACATTTTTTTAGAACATACTAGCCCCCTATCTCCACTCCAAAAGGGGGCACCCATATATTATGACATATTTCAAAATTTGATTCCAACGCTCTAACTCTCCCAGCAGTGCCCCTAAAGAAGTAAAATGTATGACCGTTTCCCAATATTTTTTTATTATAAAAATATTTTCAGAACATACCTATAACCTATTTTAATAGTTAAGGCGATACCCATATAAATTTATCATTTTTAATGCGGGTAAAAAAATTAGCTGTCTCAGGTGTGACGAAATGGCTCAAATCATTCTGCATTACCTCTTTATTTATTTGCTTTGAGGCCAATGTAATTCTTTTAACTCCTTGGAAGCCAAAAACATGTACAGAGCGAGCACGATCTGGATTTCCACTGCTGCCGCTAGCCTCCAAATCGTCTTCCTCGATTGCGCCAACGTCGCTCTCTTTCTCACTGGCATCGACGGATGATTCGTCCATCTCATCGTCAGATAACTCTTCCTCGTATTCCTCTTTCTCTTCTTCAAATATAAGAATTGCTTTCGCCATTTTGCGCTTAATGTCACTGGGGATATTCGGATCAAATAATCCCAGAGCCACAGCTTCGCCACTAAGATACCAGAGGTGTCCACAGAATCTCTTTATCAATTGGTGCGATACGATCTTATCAATTGAAGCATAACAAGCAATCGCTTTTAAAAAATTCAAATCATTGTTTGGAGCTTCGATTGCTTTGGTGCTGCTGAACCAAGCTTTCACGTAAAGCGCAACGATGAAAATGGAAACATCACGAAGTCCATTTAATTCATTTGTATTTAAATTGAGATGTTTTCGAAACAGGAACATTTTTGGGCAGTATATGCCTTTTGCCATCCATCGAGCATGACTGACAGGCCCAGGTGGACTGAAGTGATAATTGGGAATATTTTGACCAAGAAATAACAATACGATTTGAAGGAACTCCTTGTAGTCGTTTCTGGGTTGTTTTTCTTTCAATTGAGCTAAACAAAAGGATTTGATGTCAATTTGGACTTCAACTGATATTTTGGCTGCGACTTCATCGTCTTCAATGCCTGGACTGTATGGTTTGTCTTTAATATTTTCCCATTTCTCTTTGAAACTGGAAAACATTGGCACTCCTGGTCCTGAAGTTTTGCCGAATTTGGCTTCGAATACTTCCTTCAATTGAAGTTCATAAATATGATGTCTGCATGGCAAATAAAAAATATCTCGTTCCAGCATTTGCTCAAGCATAAGTGACGCACCTTGGAATTTGCCAGTGTTCGTTGATGTGGTGATGGTTTTCCTTCAAACATTGAGCAATCTGCTGCCGATTTTGTGTACGGGCTTGTTGAATGGACTTCCTGTTAATAATATAATTTCGTGGGTCACGCTGAAATGCGCGTGCTGCAGAAATCAGTATACGAACTGCTGCTCCGTCAGAAATCTTGCACCTGTCAAAAACTGATACCAGCTCCGGAGTGATGCATTCGATACTGCCCCTAGTTCCCTTTGGTACTTGTGCTCTCAAAACCATTTCGTCATTGGCAGCTGCTTGTTCAGTGTTTAACTCACTCGAATCGGTAGATGAAAAGTAGGTGACTGAAAATAATGCTTATTTATTATATATTTAAAGTTATAATAGTAAGACTTACCCGCTGTTGCTGCTTCGTTGTGTTGTTTTGCGCGTTTCAGACGTTCTTCTTCTTGTTCTTCTCGTTCCGATCGTCTTTTCACTTGATTGGTAAAAATTGTGTCAACGCCGGCAATGGTTCCTTTACGCCCCTTCTCTCTTTGCATTTGCAGAAACACAGCGTCTTCCGGATTGACTACCATTTCGAGGGCATTGGCATGTGCGATGTCAAATAGGTCATCCAATTTGTTGACAAAATCAGCTTCCTTTCTTTTTTGTGCTTCACCCCCTCTCAAAGTATTCCTTTGCAAGGCTATCCATTCAGCGACCAATGACTGATCTTTTTTTTTTACATCGCCTCTATGTCTTGTTGGAATAAACGCTTGATGCCAAAAAACCATGACCGTGTCAGTCACCAAGTACGAACTGTCGTTAGCATTCATTTTACGATTTCCAGTGCCATAAAAGTACATTTTGAGTACTTGTCTTCAAGACGGCAATTTCGTTCCCATAATATTTGAGCACGGTTGCCCGATTAAAAAAAGTTCAGAACGTGATCTTAAATTTCTCACAGCACTGCTCGATGTTGATGCCATTTTTATTTAAATAACTCACGAATTTATTTTAAAATATTTAAAAATTAGTAAATTAGAAAGTGTGTTTTTTTTTTTTTTTTAGATTTGAATGGACAATGTCTTTGCACGTTAAGCCAGGCTTAACGCCAACTTCTCATTTAAAATGTATAAACAAATTTATGAAAGCCATCATATTAAGTGTAAATAGAGGATATGTATGTTTTGAAAATATTTTAATATTAAAAAAATATTGGGAGGCAGTCATACATTTTACTTCTCTAGGGGCCCTGGTGGGAGCGTTAGAGCGTTGGACTCAAATTTTGAAATATGTCATGCTATATGGGTGCCCCTTTTTGGAGTGGAGATAGGGGGCTAGTATGTTCTAAAAAAATGTTGGGGCTGAAAAAATATTGGGGGTTGGTCATACATTTTACTTGCCTAGGGTCACCCTAGGGACAGTTAGAGCGGTTGGAGTAAATTTCTAAAATGACATCTTGTATGGGAGCCCCCTTAGGGAGTGGAGCTAGAGGGTAGGTATGTTCTGAAAAAATGTTGGCAATTAAAAAATATTGGGGGTCCGTCATACATTTGACTTCACTAGGGGCTCCCGATGGACAGTTAGAACAGTGAGAAGAAAATTTATAAAATTAAACATTTGTAGGGGAGCCCCCTTAAGAAGGGGAGATGGGTGGTAGGTTACTTCGGGAAAAATGTCGGGGATAAAAAGTTAAGTGGGGTCGGTCATACATTTGACCCCACTAGGGATGACGCCGGGGCTGTTATGTCTCTTTATGTCGATTTTTCCCACTTCACCCCCAACTTTGACTCCGACGAGGAGCCACTTGCCCCCACTCTACCCCTCCAAATTTTTGGCTCATACATTTTTTTTACGAACCTCACAAAATAGGAGGGTCCAGCGTTTCCAATTCCTGTTACTAAGAATCTCCATATATCACTATCGCATGCCTAATGCAACATATGAAAACCGCCAGTTTAGTTTACAACTATTGTTTGTGTTTTTCTTTGTTTGTAAGAAAATGCAACACGGATACCATTTAATTCTCATAATTTTATGAAATATTTAAAAAAACGAAAAAATCAATCTGATTGTCAAAGGTTGTAATCGGACGTATCAGACAAAATAGAAATAATCATATGGTGTAACCATATTATTTTTTCTATCTGAGTAATTTTTTTGACAGATCCTATGACTTGTGGTATAATGTAAACCCCGCTTTATAGATATATCTGCAAGGGGAAGTAACAAGATTCAAAAATATATTCGCTGTACATACATACATATATCTATCTTCCAAAAGTCTGATCATGATGGGGATAAATATATCGGTGTGCATTGAAACTACCTTTATCATTGAAACACCGATACCGCAATAACTAAAATAACTTTACCCTTAAAATATCGTTACCGAAATAACTAAAATACTGTTACCGAAATAATAGAAAATAGCATTATCGCTAAAATACAGATACCAAATCACAAATCAACCGAAATATCGTTATCATTAAAATACCGTTACCGAAATATACAAAATATTGTTGCCCTTAAAATAATGTTTCCGAAATAATAGAAAATACCGTTACGTTTAAAATAACGTTACCGAAATAATAGAAAATAGCGTTACCCTTACCGATAACCGCATTTGTTTCGGTTACCATCCATCTTAAATATTCTTTTGCATGAGTTGAAAATACAGTGATAGAAAGTTATTTTATCGAAATAATTTTAACTTTTCTATTACAATCCAAATTTTAGCGAAATCTCTATTATCAACTGAAAGCGTTTTGTTGTTAGTGTATATTAACAATGTATTATTATTTAATACATTTTTAAGTAAAATTTTTAACAAAAGTATACAAAATTTACTGAACTATAATGAAATTTCTTGAAAACTGTTTACTGTTTAAAACATTTATAAATCGGTAAAAAACTTATATTTTAAAGATAATTTGAACATCTTAAGATACAGAAAATATGCAATTATTTATGCTTCAGAATATAGAAAAAGGGTGACTTTTTATCATAATCACTACTTTTTTAAGATGTACATACTAACTCTTTTGGGGGGGGTTCTTAGAAAAACTTTTAAACAAGCAGTAAAAGAACACTCATTGAAACTTAGGAAACAATGAAAGAAGTGATAAAGAATTCTCTCTACTTCTTTTGCTGGGCATATATAATATAATAAATAAAATTTACACAGAGAAAATACCATTTTAACACACAAAGATCCGTAACGACGCACAATGGCACCTGTCGAACAAGTGAGGTTGCAAAAATCAAAAATTTCATATTCCACTAAAAAATATTGAATAAACCTATTTTATAGGAAATTGTCCAACGATTTCAAATCTGCTACTCTTATTACAATCAGTTCACGAGATACAGCCCTTCAAATTTGACTGATTTTCAGTGTTCAAAAAAGCAGACCATTTTTAGGTAATTTGGTCCGCTTTCAGATACAGTATCTCTCAAAACTAGGTAACGGATCAACATTCTATTTGATTTTATTGATACACTAAAAATAGTTTGTAAGTTAAAATAACAGAAAATCTCATTTACAAGAAATGATATTGCATTTAAAAACCGGTCTACTTAATTTGTTATTTATTTTTAAATTTTGATTAGGCAACTGACACATCCGTAGGAAACAACCCTGCGGGAAAATTACCTATCCCAGGACAGGTCACATGGCCGGTTCATTGTGATAGGGACCGGTCACAGGACTGATCACTTTAACATGGGCTTGTCCCAGGAGGGGGTCAATTGCCCTCTGTGATATGTCACAGGACTGGTCTAAAAGGACATGTCGTGACTTTTAAACCGGTCATGTGATAGGTACTTCAGGAACCGGTGCTCCTTTCACCTATCTCATGATATGTTTTTCGGAACCGGTTCAGTTTTCACCTATCTCGCGACAGGTTCCAATTCCCAACTGACCCCTTTTTTCCCGCAGGGAAATGATATAATCAGTTAAAAGAAAGGTCAAAATTTTACCTACCAATTCCTTAAAAATATAAATGATTTTTTCATTTATTTGAAATTGTTTCCCTTTTTTTATTTTTTGTTTTTTTTTTTTTTTTGTACAAAATATATGTATGCATATCTATAGACACTTTTTGTGTGAATGTGTTTGTGTATATATGTATGTGTGTTTATGAAGTATTTGTAATTTGAATTGAAATAATTTTGTATATATACAACCAATTTAAATAAAAAAATTTTAATTTTTTAAATATTTTTTTTTGAAACAGACAGCAAACAAAATTAAAATTTGTAATAACTGTTACGGACACAAATAAACCACAAGTTTCCGTTTTGTGGGTAAATTTTTTATTAAATTTCCAACAAATGAAAAAAATAAATGAAACTGAAAAAAATCGGTAAATGATAGTAAATTATTTCAGATAAATGTATATAAAAGTTAATATAGATATTTCTTTGAAAACCCATTCTTATTGTTATTGTTTCGTTCGTTATTGTTAATATATATGATTTTTGTTTTTTCATTCTGTAATGCTTACCTTAAAGAGGGGGAACACTTTGATGAAAATACAACTAACAAAGATAAGGAAATAATCAGAAAGAATCGATTACAGGATGCGTTTTTCAAACAAGTTGGACTAAAAGTAGACTGCCCCAAGTACCGATACCGAAACTCAAACGATGGAAATACTTCGAGGAGAGTTTTTGAAAATGATGAGGCTGTAACTCGATCACTGGAATAAAGAATCAAATAGTTAAGAGAGGAAAAAGTAGTTTCTGAATAATATGGAGAATATGCTTCGAAAACTGCATCACTTTTAGCAGAATTATATACACAGAAAAAGTTGACCCCGACAGTTCATAAAATATTGACGCATGGCAAAGATATAGTTGAATATCAGACTTTGCCAATTGGAGAGCTCTCTGAAGGAGTACAGGATACCCTAAAAAAAATTTTTAAAAAAAATAATTGCTGAACACTTTCAAATAATCAAGGGTTAGACAAAATGAAGACATCTTCAACATGTTAGCAGCATCTTCCGATCCACTTCTTTCATCACTGCGACATGTAAAGTCACGAAAAGAGTTAGAAAATAATTATAGTTCAGAAATGATTAGTCTTTTAGATATACCTTCTTTTACGGATTGTGAGCAATATTTTACAAAAACTTTAATAATAAATTAAAAAAAAATATATTTTTTAAATCTTTTCTGGAATAATTTTAAATCATAAAAGCTTTTACAAAGAAACATTAAAACTCAAAAATTAAAAAAAAAATATTTTATTTTACTTCCCATAAAATTGACTTTTCCACAAATTTCAACTTTGCTGACCCATAAGTAGGCACCTAAAAGGCGTATCACCCTTTTTAAACACTCATTTTATAGGTTGATCAATTATCTATCATATGCCTAAAAAACTTTTGATTATCTCATTTGGTTCAAAAGTTATGATTTTTGTAAACGAAAAAACTCAAATGGCGCCACAGAATCGGGTGCTGCCATCCTTCTTCTTCACTAAAACTATAGACAAACTCCATGGGCTGGAAGATGGCTCGATTACCTCGTGAAGCTCCATTTTGCTGATTAACGCCTTCACTTCGCTAGGGAAATACTTTTGGGCGCTTGCTTTATTGGCCTCGCTTCACCAGTATTTATTCGATGTTTCACAATTGCCGTTCTTCCTTGGCTTTGACTTTTCAAGGCGAAGACGGAGGCGTATTTCCTGATTAATTGGTTGGCTTTATTTTTATCGGGCGCCGCCAGTTCCTTAATCCACTTCTCCAGATATTCTGACAGCATTTCCCGTTCTTCAATGAACATACTGGAAGGTCCACGCTTCTTTTCGCAACTGATTATTACTTCTGGTGCAGTACATTGAGCTATTTCAGAGTTCGGTCTGACAAATTTTTCACAACTTGATAGGTTAAGCACTTTTAAGGGAACTCTTCTGTCTTTGCTGGTTTTGACGAGGACTTTTGCTGTTATCAGGTTCTGTTGGTTCTACCACCCACAAGCTGTTGTCTCCACAATCTCCCTCCATGCGCACCCATACTAGAGTTTCTAACCTTGTCGGTAGTTTCTGATGACTGATGGTTACTAGCTTTCTTACTTGATCCGCTTGCTCATATCTAACATCAAAGGGTATTTCAACATTGCGCTAAATCATAACTTTTTGCCCCATATGCAGATTAATGCCGTGATTAATCAAAAAATCTGCAACAATGATTACTTCGCCCACAATATCGGCAACAATAAGTACGTGGTTAACGCTTATGTTGGCAATCGTTAGTTTCACATTTGCTTAACCATAAGCAGAGGCAAGCTTCCAATTAGCTGTGCGCAGACGTACCCCGTATAATGGTTCAACTGACTTTTTCACTAAATCGGGCCTGATGATTGACTGTGATTTTCCTGTGTCTATCTTAAAATGTGCTTTCACCCGTTAATATACCCATATGCCTTAAGTTTGCTTTTCTCTTGCTGTATTACTGATATTAAGATTGTGGGGCCCTCGGTTGTGGGAGCTAGCTCGTGCCCCGCAGTCAGGGTCGGATACAGCTCAAGTTTTTGTGGGGGGAACTTTTTTGATTTTTGTTATAACCACTATAAATGGTGAGGGTATCCATCAGTTTGGTATGCCGTTTCTAACATGTCGAAATATAGGTCAACACCCCCATAAAGTAAATATATTCGTAATCCTTATGTGATTTTAAGGCGTGTTAGCGATGTCCGTCCGTCTGTCTGTTGAAATGGCGATCACCGCTCGAAGACGCAAGCGGTAGTGCTCATTAATGGATATCCTCTTGACCAGTTTGGTATTAAAAACTAACAAAATCGGTCCAGTTGTTAAAAAGTTATGAGTGAAAATGTGAAGGTACCTGTAAATCATAGCAGCGAACAATAAATAATAATATATTTTTGCACCAGTCGCTTAAAAGTAAATAATATTTTATATGTACCTCAAATATTTTTCACCTCAAAAATTATTTTCACCTCTAAAATTTTTTTTACCACTTATTTTTTTCATCACAAACATTTGTTTTCACTTCTAATTTTTCACATCTAATTTTTTTACATTATTTGTATCAAAAGACTGGAGGACAGGATTGATAAAGTTTGTACTTAAGTACCTTTTGAACTATTAGAACCTTAAAAGTGCTATAGTATTCCTTTGAATCATTTGTAACTATTCAAAAATATCCTCTTTTTATTATTGTTTTATTTATGACAACTTTTGCGATCTAATTTCTTTTAAAGGCTTTGGATAGAAAATAATTTTATGGGGATGATATAGTTTATACGTGTACTATAATACATTTTTTGCCACACAATTATAACCTTAAATGTACTTTTATTCCTAAGGAATTAAAGTTATAAATGTATGTCACTTCTTATACCATATTTAAATTTTTAATTTCTATAATATGGTTCATTTCATAGATATTTAGACATTTGTGGGTTTTAATATAGTATCGCACACTAAGTATGTAAGGTAAATATGTGTGGAGTTATTTTAAAACATTTTGTCTGAAAGTGCTTCCAGGATTAAATAAAAATGGTCAAAAAACATATATGTTACAATATAAAATTTAACGAAAATATCGATTTAATTTTAAAATAGTTTTTTGACATGTCTAATATATTACCTGAGATAAGGTAAATGATTGTGCTCATGGGACATGGGTATTCAAATATTTGGCACATTCGAATATTTTCATTATATTTTAATGAGGATCCATGTTATGCTTTATGGACAAAATTTAAAAAAAAAAACGAAAAATTTTAAAATTTGCTTTAATTTTAAAATTTGCTTTATGTAAAATTATGGACGTGGAAAAAAAAAAGTTTTCTGGATGTGGAAACAAATTTTGTGGTGGAAAAAAAATTTTGAGGTGAAAAAATTTTTTGAGGCGAAAAAATTTTTTTTTTGTTCTGAAAAAAAATTTTAGTGGTGAAAAAAATTTTTTGAGTTAAAAAATATTTGAGGTGAATATAAAATATTGTTTAATTCTAAGCGACTGTTAAAAAACAAGTAAAAATATTACCAGTCGCTAGTATGAAATTGTACTAAATTACACCAATTTGTATGGAAAATTTAGAGGTACCTTCACATTTTCACTCATAACTTTTTGACCGCTGGAATGATTTTGTTCATTTTTAATACCAAACTTCTCAGGAGGATGTTACTAATGAGCATTCCCGCTTGCGTCTTCGCGTTGTTATCACTATTCCAACAGACAGATAGACAGAGGGACATTGCTAAATCGACTAAAAATTGTATAAGGGTGTCTTAGACTTATGTTTTGTCATGTAAAAAACGGAATTACCATGGTGGGTATAATAACATATAAAAAAAACTTTAAAAAAATTAAAAATTAGTTCCGTACAACAATTTAAATTCTTTAGTCTTTACAAAAAAATTAAAAAAAAACAATTAGTCATTTCATAAAAATTAAAAATTCATATATTTCAAAAACAAAAATAAATCATTAAATTAATAATTTAATTTAAATTACTTTTATTCAAATTGTTCAATAAAAAATTAATATTAAAAGCAAAGACACAACAGTTTAAATGAATTAGTTTTTACATCAAAAGTTGCAGAAACGTTTTTAAAGAATATTCCAAATTAGTATAGAATAAAAGTTTAAAAAATAAAAAATTAATAAGAAGTAAAATTGTCATAATTTAGTAAGATTAAAAGATATAATTGTGTGTTGTTTTCGAGTTTGTTAATTTGTTTCCAAACACTCAATATAAAATAGGGAATCATCAACAAGCAATGTCCAAAGGGGAGAAAGGAGAGCGTGGATATTGATAAGGTTGGGTAGCGTCAACCGAAAATACTAAGTATTTTATCCTGCTGGCTTTGTGGAATTTCTCAATTTTTATTCTCTATAATTTACTATTAAAAAAATGTTCATGTTTCTTTACAATAAAATAATTTATAAAATGAATATGATTATATGATCTAAAATCCTACTAATACTATTCATTTAAAAAATAACAGATCAACAATTCATAAAACTCCATTATTTTTTAAAAATGTTATTAATTTCAATAAATTTTATAAACAAATATAAATTTTATAAAATCCATAAATTTTATAAAAATCGATAAATTTTTCTTATACGAAAACATATCTTTAGTTTATAAATGCCTGCATATAATATTTCATATACAACACATTTATGAGTCCCAGCAAAACTTTGGTAATGGTAGCACGTTACTTATGTATTATTTGCAAGCATAAAGTAATGAGTTACCGATCATTGAAAACGTATTGCATGGTTTATAAACGTAAAGTAATAATTTAAATATTTTTGAAAATCTAATTTTAGACCCATTACTTTTTGTTTTTCGTAAGCAAAATGTTAATGTATGTACGTTTCGACATCAGGAACGAAAACATAAAGAGCGTTGATAGCTCAGTGGGTAGAGTTATCGGCTGGCATCCAGTTCCAAGGTTCGATTCCCATCATGACACATTATATTTAATAACGTTTAAAATATTTGTAATAATTTCTTTTTCTAAATAATTCTTTTTAAATATTTATTGTAGACACATTACTTTTCCCACCCTAGTAACCATACAAGTAACCACTTACTTAATCACCTCTAACTTAATGGGTCCATACACTACTATGAGGCTCATCGCCTGTAAAATTCATCAATGAAGTAAAGTGTAAAGAAATGCATTGTCCCCTATGGCTACACAATACTTTACACATTATTTGGTAATGTGTGGTTTTGCTGGGATATAAAAAAAACATGGTCTTTTTCGGTCGTAGGTATTTAACAACAAATAAAATATATAAAAGAAAAGGATAAAAAATATCAAAATTTACATGAAATTGAATTGTTGTTCTATTGAGTATGTAGGTGGAGTGTGTGTGTATGATGTAGAAATTTTCATGGATGCTCAATATGTGAAACTTGTTGTTGTTGGTGATGTTGGTATGCACGTTATATTAAGGTGGCCTTTATTGTATGAGGAATGTAAAATAAATTTCTATCGCCAATTAAAAAAATAAAATTCACCAGAAAAATAAAGACTGCAAAATAGTTTTATTTTAATTTTATTTGTTTTCTTTTATTTATTTATTTTTTTTTCTTTATTTATTTTAGTCTATAATCGAACATTTTTAGTAAAAAATATTAACTTTAAATATAATTTAAATTGACTATTGTTCTTTTGTTATTTTTTGCATTGTTCTTTTTGTTATTTAAAAAAAATAGTTAACTAAATATTTAATTTTGAAATTGATTTTCAAATTTTATCACTTTAAACTTAAAAACTAAGAAAAAACAAAATTTTATTCAAATTCAACGTAAAATTTAAGTTCACTGCTCTTATTGTTGAATACCTTTTATATTATATACTTATATATTTATATAACATATTCTATATTTATTATATTGTAACATATTGTATTTTATTATTATCGCTATTATAATATATTTTATATATATTTATTTTTAATACTTTTTATATTTTTGCTATATTTTTATGTTTTATATATTTAAAGAACACGCACGGAAAAATTTTGTTTGCTAAAAATATTCCTCTATCTATTCCAAGGCGTTTTTAATTATATTTTGTAATTATTTAGTTGTGTAACTTTTTCATAATGCAATGTTTTGAATGCCTGACATTTACCATATCCATAGTTAAAGGTACAATGACATCCAATTATATTGCCCTGTAAATAAATACATGAGATAGTTTTATTCCCTATGTCTGGTTTAAGCCGAAAATACGTATTCTTACAGCCACTTAGTTGATTCTTATTACAGACCTATAGGAAAATTTGTTGTTCTTTTACATGTTAATTTGATTTATGTGTGTTAAACACACAGTACAAAAATTTCACCCGTTCTGCTCTATCTTGTTCAGTTCTTGAGATATGTGCATTTTAAATTGAAATCTGCAATTTAAATTGAAACGCTTGCTTAATTAAAGAGCTATTTTGAGAATATTTTTGTTTCAAAGTTGAAAAAAAATTACAATTTGATCTCAGAATTATGTACATTACAAAATTTTGATGCATTACGATGCAGGTCAACAAAGAAGACCGTAGCTATTTCATACAAATGTATGAAAAGTAAAAGACTTTCATACTAATGTATGAAAAGAAAAGGACTTTCTGAATTCAAGACCCAGTTTCTGTCTTCCATTGGCGGTTTCGCAATATTTTTGTACCGCAAGTTGAAAAATATTTATCAGGTTTAAGTCAGAACTACGTCTAGATCATTTCTGCAAAATTTTAATTCATTAACCCATTGCGAGCAACGGTATATAAACGCCGTGAATGGGGCCGAAAAATACCGTGGCTTTGTCATATACGGTACATACTATAAATGTGTAGTAACCACGGTAAGAAAAAAAAAATTCAAAATTAGCCATCAAAATTTATAAGTGTTTGTGGTGTAGTAGGTAGAAAAAAATATTTGTTTTAATTAAAATATTAAAATGTAAAAGTATAAAAAATATCAAAGAAAATTTAAATTAGTAGTGGTGCAGTAAATCAAATTTTGTCTAACTTCATAACATTTGTGTCAACTGAACAACAACTTAATATTGGCTTTTCAAACTAAAAATGTAATTTACTATGAAGAAAGTTGCAGTAACCGCAAGAATTTGATTGGCAGCAAATTCGGTAGCCACAACCGATAATGTTCTCTGGGTGTACGTACCTGCATTAGGGCATCCTCTAATGTATGATAAAAAGAGTATTAATATTTTAGGTAAGAGCTTTTCTGTGAATTTTATTATTGTAGGCAATATGTTAATGTTTGTTTTATTTGACTAAAATCAGCGTACATAGTATGTATGTATGTTTTACATTGGTATTTTATTGTCATTGTTTATTGTGTTAACAGAAATTTCATACAACAAGGGGCACCTTAATATGCATATGCCAACAACAACAACACACTACAAATTAAATTTTACATACTGAGCATCCATGAAAATGTCCACAGCATATCATACACACACACATTAGTCAACAACAAAAGCGTTATCAATTCCTTAACTATTTTGAAAAAATTTATGGATTTTTATAAAATTATAGATTTTAATAAAGTTGATCTATTTTTATAAAATTTATCAATTTTTTTTATACATAAATTTTTAAAAAATTTTGTATTTTTAAAAAAATTTTTAAATTTTTACTAAATTTATGGATTTTTTTAAAATTCTTCGATTTTAAAATTTTTTTTATGGATTTTTATAAAATGATCAATTTTGATTAAAATTTTCGATTTTTAAAAAAAATTTCTGATTTGTAAAATTTTTTCGATTTTAAAAAATTTTCGATTTTAAAAAATTTTTCGATTTTTATAGTTTTTTTTTACAAATTTATATAAATTTTGTTAATTTTTCTATTATGTAATTAAAAGTACCAAAACCGTACATTTGTAAAACGTACTACAACCCGGTTAACCGGGTAGACCGTAAAGATCGGTCTGACCGGGTAGACCGGTCGACCGTAAGACCGGGTAATGGGGGCTCTAATTTATACCATACCAATACGCACTGAATTTATATAAAATATTTAGAATAGTAGTATATATTTCATACCGCCGATCCGGAAAGAGTTAAAAAAACACATAAAAGAAAAATAATAAAGAATAACTCTTAAATATTTCTATACTACTATAAGATCTAAAATACTATTATGATTTATAATACTATTATGAAAATCAGTGTATCTTAATAAATACAGCATCCAAAGTTGGCGACGAAATTTGTTGCCAATATAATGGTTTTGATAATACAACATAGTTTTTCGGTGCCGTGTAATAAAGCCATATGGCCATTTTTTACACAGAATTGAGAAATAATGCCATATGGCTTTATTTCCAATTGAGAAGTGAAATAAAGCCATTATGGCATTATTGCACCTTTGATAATTTTCTGTATATTTTTGTAGTGTATTTGATTTCTGTAAATTAAAAATAATAAATACAATACAATAAGTTCAGTTAACAAATGGATAAGTGAATTGATTTGTTAAGAATTAACAATATATGAATATGCGTGCCATCCTTGGGAAGAAAAACGTGCTCATATAAACTAACGGTTCTTCATGCATAGCCAGTCACCAGAAAACAAACATTTTTTAATATGTTGAAGAGCAACAATCAAATACAATACGGCGCGTAATTGCCGCGCCGGCCGCGAAGGCGTCGCGCCGGGCCCCTTCCAACGCCTGTACGCCATACTTTTTCAACGCTTGACAATAACAATTCATTCTTTTGGCAATACATATGTAACTAAAGGGTGGTTAAATTTTAAGGGCCGATGTTGATTTTGAATAAAACACAAATTATTTAGGATATTATTGTCATTTATTTTTATTAAGATAATATGGTATGGTTCAATTATGTGTGAAACAAAATATCGGCCAAATGGCCTCCGCGACCTCGGCGGCACACTTCCATCCGATGGTCCAAATTTTCGATGACGCTGAGGCATAATTGAGGTTATATGCCCTTAATGTGCCGAATTATCTCATCCTTTAGCTCTTGAATTGTTGCTGGCTTACCGACGTACACATTTTTTTTAAAATAACCCCAAAGAAAGAAGTTCAACGGTGTCAAATCACATGATCTTGGCGGCCAATTGACATCGCCACCACGTGAGATAACACGGCCATTGAATTTGTCGCGCAAAAGAGCCATTGTTTCGTTAGCTGTGTGGCAAGTGGCACCGTCCTGTTGAAACCACATATCGTCCAGGGTCATATCCTCAAAAATTCGTTTTTACAGTCAAATGACAATAGTCTGAACTGATTCTCTGTTATTATAATCGAAATTTTTTGCCTATAAATTTTTTATCTCAAGAAACAAATAATTAAAATCTGGAAAAATATATAATACTAAATTAAAATTGGATCAAAAAAAAAAGGCAATTTAACGAAGAAATTTCTCATACAGATTAAACTTAGCACAAATTGAGCAGATTTATTATACATATTTATTTACATGCTTTCGCATTGAAGTAAAAACATTACATAGTATAAATTGACACAAGGTTGTCTTATAGGGCCAGCAATGCCATCATCATCTCATATACGTAAAGCATTTTTTATCTTATTTCTTTATTGTTTTATTTATTTACCAAGTCATAGTTTCACCATTCTACTCAGGTTTATTCATTTTGTTTCTCATCCAGTTACGTATTTCAATTTCATTGCATTATATTTAGTATGTGTTTTTAGCAATTTCAGGGGATTTAATAGCAGCTATAATCGGTTTTTCACATTTTAACAATGATGATTTCTTATATTTTCATGTTATCTTATAATATTTCTCTTTTCCGTTTTTTAGGGTAAAGAATTACATCACAATATATCAGCTGGTATCATCTTATCAGATCAATCACTTGTCTTACAAAGCGTTTCACGTGCATCTGCCGGTGATTACACTTGTCTGGCTGTAAATTCTGAAGGAAAAGGCACTAGTAATCCGGTGACATTACGTATACGTTGTAAGTATAGATTTGTTACACATTTGTGTTGTTCTTATTTTTTTATCTATATAATAACAAAAGTTGCTTTGTACATTTATTTTATATAATAAGATTTGTAAGTCTTATTGTTTCTGATTTGTTAAGAGAAAACTATGATTTCACTTTTAGACTAGTTTTCAAAAATATTCGGACTTACAATAAAATAACATTTTAAATTTAAAGTCGACTTTATTTTTAAACCTACAAAAAATATAAATTACAAAACTCTTTTTGGAATATTGAACATCTTTCATAGAATATTCTTGTAAATATAAATTAAAGAATTTTAAAAAGGCACCAACCAACAATGGAATTTGTGAATACAAAAAGCTTTTTGTTATTTTTTTGTAACTTCAATTTTTATTTTCATAGAATTTTTATACAAAAAATTACAATTAACAAACATATCAAATAAAACATTGCTAGAAATCAAATTTAAATGTTAACAAATATTTTTAATTACTTAATATTTTATGATACTTTTTTCTGTGTATAAAAATCATAATTGGGAATTTTTCATTACCATTGAAATTTCAATACCATTAGTTGACAATAATGCAAATGAAGAAAATTTCATTAGCATTTAATCGGGGTTCGCATTATACCACAAGTCATAGGATCTGTCAAAAAAAAACGAGTGATATAGCAAAAATTCTATGGTGTAAACTTATTTTGTCTGATACGTACTTCCATCCAAATTTTTAAAATAGGAGTCAACTTTAAATATTTGCATAGTAGGTATGAATGTTTATAAATTAAAAATATGATGTTATACAAGCAAGTCTTTAAGTTTTAAGAATTATATATATCATGGTGTCTCATAAATTACGGAAGTACGAATTTATTTAGTATACTTTTTGGGAAAACGATAATCCGTACCGAATTGCATTCAAAGTTTTAATAAAATTGAAGTCGCAAAAGCTCAAAAACACTTGGATCGATTTCAAAATGTTAATACATTTTTCATTAGCATACCAATACAATATAGGGGTGTTTCAAAATAAATTTCTGTGATGCCATTATAAAGTTAACAATTTAGAAGTAGGCTGGCACATATTTTTTCACCAAACCATTGTACCGCTAGTACGTTAGCGTCAAAAATCATTTTATATTATTTTTATTTTTTTTAATTTTGGAGGACAAAACTTAAATTCAATATTAAAGTACTTAAAATATTATTGTAAAATCTTTTAAAATTTATTTTAATTAGCTTACTAATCAAAATAAATTGTAGATAGATAAATTAATTAAGCAAAATAAAAAATTTTAAAATGCAGATTTATTTTTATTTATTTAATTGCTTTTTTTTTATTTTTAAATTTAAATAATTTTGGACTTCAACTGTTTTTGCATATATATGCGCATACTCTCATACATTTTCACAGTAAGATGTACTTGACCGCTAATCCATGCGGCTCCATAGGGAAATGATATTTAAAGTTTAAAATTTCGATATTTATTTTGTTAAGTATTTTTTTTATTTATTACAAAAATTGTGAATTAATGATTAAATTTAATTGATATGTTGTTTTTAAATAAATTAAGCTTACTTATGCTTATTTTGATAATTTTCAATAAATTTCGAAGAAATTACGAATATATGGTGGATATCTTTAGTGGTTCAAAATTTATACGCATCAACGATTATATATAGATTTTATATAGAAGATATATTTCTTTTTAAATTCGATGATCGTTGATCATGAGATCATGCAATTTTTAATACAGAGCCTGAAAACTTCATCAAAAATAACCTTGCCAAATTTCGAGTCCATATGTCGTCATTTAGTAATAACTTTCAAAAAGCGTATAGAATGTTAGTGTATACAAATCGTATGATTTTGTAAAAAAGCGATCAATAATTTTGGCATACGGATGGATTTTCCTATTTTTTTAAATATTTAGTTTAAGTTAATATGAAAAAGAGAGGCAAACAAATCTGAAATTACCAACCGTTCAAGAGATAGTACTAGAAAACCATTGATTTTCTTGTAAAGCCCACTCTGTAATAAATAACCAAAGGTACAATTATTATTGTAAAGGGTGTTTTTAGAGGTGTATAACTTGTGCTTAAAATAAAACACATAAACCTTCTGAATGATTTTTTGTTTTTTTTTGCTTGGAATTTAGTAATTAAAAAAAATTTTAATCACATTTGTACTTCAACCACCTGCTCGCACTCGGAAGGTGCTTTTTTGTATTCGGCTAACTGTTACATTCAAAAATTTAGTTTTTCTATCACGACAAAATATCCTTTCCCTGATGATTTTTCAGATAATACTCGTACTGCACATAAAAAATTACTTACACAAAAATTGGTTTTTATTTGATAGTTTTTTCGTATTGCAAACGTAGGGCAGTAGATATAATTACGCCATTTACAGTCTAAAAAACATAAAATTTTTCACCACTTTTGTTCATAAATTGGTCCATACAAGATAATGAATTTTAATGATGAGATTTACCAAAATACCAAAATAATTTTTTTTTTTTAAATTTGCAATGGTTTTGAAATGGAAAACGGTATTGGTTGCCAGCCTTGATTTCTTATCCCCTTTTATTTTATTTCACTGATGACATCCTAGTTAAATCAGTAGACTTCTTTTGCCTTTTATCTCTTTTTATTACCCTGCGGGAAAAAAGGGGTCAGTTGGGAATTGAGACCTGTCCCGTGATAGGTGAAAAGAGGACTGGTTCCTAAAGTACCTTCCACGTGAACGGTTAAACAGTCTATATCACGTGATAGGTCTGAAAGTACCAGTCCTGTGGTAGGTGAAAACAAGATCGATTTCTAAAGTACATATCACGTGATCGGTAAAAAAAGTCTCGATCACGTATTGGGTCTGAAAGTATTAGACCTGTTTTAAGTGAAAACAGTTCCGGTTCTTAAAAAACTTACCTCATTCTCTGTTTAAAAGCCTCTATCATGCGATGAGTTTAAAGGTACGAGTCCTGTGATACGTTCTTTGGGGTTAGTTGTGTGACATGTTTTTTTAGACCGGTCCTTTCCATATTCCCTGTCTATATAAAAAAACCGGCCTTGTGACCGGTCCCTATTACAATGAACTGGTTACGTGGCGTATCCAAGGATATTTAATTTTCCCGCAGGGTATCTACTATCTAATCTGCAATTTGATCTAAACCATTAACATTTATTTGTGAGGATTTAATTTTACTTGGGATAACCTAAAACCCATTAATAAAGCAGAAATGTTGTATTGTGAATTAAAATAAAGGGAAATACATTAAAAATCAATCCTATTATTCAATTATTGGTATTTCCAATCATCTTTAAAAATAAAATTCGTTTAGTATTTGTGTGAATATATTAGTAATTAGAATATATTAGTAATTTAGTGAATATATTAGTAATTTGGTACAATCTATCAAATTTATTAAAAAATTGTCGATATTCATTAGTGGTAACTACAAGTACGGTTATTCTGATTAAATATATCATTTAATTAGGGTTTTAGTAGAAGCAACCGAATTGTGGATTGTATTGATAATAGACGTCACTAATGATTTGTATTGAGAAACAAATTTTTTACTAATATTTGTTTCCCTCACAAATTGTTTAAATTCAAAATTAGACATCAAAATTTATAAGTGTTTGTGGTGTGGTGGGCAGAAAGGTAGCTCAGTACTCCGAATTTCTGAGTTCAAATCCCGGAAAAGGCAAACAGTTTAAAAATAATTTATCAAATTAAAATATTCAATTGTTTAAATGGAAAACTTATCAAAGAAAATTAAAATTAGTTGTGGTGCAGTAAGCAAGAGTGTGAACTATGAATCTGATTGCCAAGGTTCGATACCGGAAAAATCTAAAAATAATTTTTTGTAAGTGAAATTTTGTGGAACGTAATAATATTTCTGTGGAATATAGACATTAAATTGTATAACTGAATATTCGCTTTCACAACTAAAAATATAATTTAATATGAAAACAGTTGTCGTAACCGCCAGAATTCGATTGGCAACAAATTCGGTGGCCACATCTGATACTGTTTTCCGGGTGTCTGTGCAATTAACTAATTTCCATATTTTAATTTTTAAATAAAATACGTTGGGAATAATCAAATGCAACAACGATTTATTTGCATTGCAAATGTACACCCAAAAAACCGTATCAGTTGTGGCCACCGAATTTGTTGTCAATCGAACTCTGGCAGTTACGACAACTATCTTCATATTAAATTATATTTTTAGTTGTGAAAGCCAATATTGAGTTGCACAATTTAATATTTATATTCCATAGAAATATTATTACGTTCCACAAAATTTAATTTAAAAAAAAAATATTTTTAGATTTTTCCGGTATCGAATCTGGGCATTAAGATTCACAGTTCACGCCCTTGCTTACTGCACCACAATTTATTTTAATTTTCTTTAATATATTTGTTAAACATTTTAATATTTTATTTTAATTAAAAAAATATATATATATTTTTAAATGTTTGCTTTTACTGGGATTTGAACTCGGAAATTAGGAGTACTCGGCTAGCTCTCTACCCACTAGCCCACAAACACTTATAAATTTTAATGACTAATTTTGAATTTAAATATTTGTTTAGGAAAATAAATATAGCAGAAAATTCGTTTACAAGTACCAATCTTTAGTGGCTTTTATAATCAATACAATCCTCAATTCGGTTGGGTCAACTTAAATCCTAATTTAATGATATAGTTGATCAGGATAACCGTATTTTCAAATATTGACAATTTATTTATAAATTTGATAGATTGTACTAATTTTCCAGTACATTCACTAAATAAATGGTTGCTTCTACTGTACACAATTTCTAAGCGAATTTTATTCATAAAGTTGATTGGAATTACTAATAATTGGATAATAGTATTCCTTTTTAGCTCTTTTTCCTTTTTTTTTAATTCCCATTGCCATAGTTTTGCTATAATAATAGATTATTCCAAATAAAATAAAATTCTTACAAATATATGTTAATGGTTTTGATCTAATTACAACCAATCTTTTCTCTGGGTGTAGGGCTGTGAACAAATTACGCCATTAAAGTCTAAAAACATAAAAACATAACTTTTGGACCAAATGAGATAATCCAAAAATTTAAAAGACATATGATAGATAATTTATCAACCAGTAAAATGAGTTTTTGAAAATGGTTCTACGCCTTTTAGGTTCCTACTTATGGGTTAGCAAATTTGAAATTTTGGAAAAATCAATTTTATGGGATGTAAAATAAAATATTTTTTTTAAATATTTATTAAAAGGCTTTTATGATTTAAAATTATTCCAGAAAAGATTTAATTTTTATTTTTAAATTTATTTTTCAATTTTTTGTAAAATATTGCTCACAATCCGTAAAAGAAGGTATATCAGAAAGACTAAGCACTTCTGAACTATAATTATTTTCTAACTCTTTTCTTGACTTTACATGCCGCAGTGATGAAATAAGTGGATCGGAAGATGCTTCTAACATTCCTCATTTTGTCTCACCCTTGATGATTTGAAAGTATTCAGCAATATATATGTTTTATGAAATTTGTTTAGGGACTCCTCTGCTTCTTTAGAAAGCTCTCGAATATGCAAAGTCTGATATTGAATTATATCATTGGCATGCGACAATATTTTATGAGTTGTCGGGGTCAACTTTTTCTGTGGATATAATACTGCTAAAAGTGATGCCATTTTCGAAGCATATTCTCCATATTTTTCAGAATCTACCTTTGCCTTGCAGTTTCAAATTCAAGATCGTTCCTAATCTCTTAACGATTTGATTGTTTATTCCAGTGATTCGAGTTACAGCCTCTTTATTTTCAAAAAATTTCCTCGAAGTGTTTCCATCGTTTGAGTTTCCCTACACAGAAAAAAAATTTCAGATTTAATTAAAAAAATCCCATATTCAATTAAAAAATTATTTGAAATTCCTGTGATTAACATTTACGTAGATTCAATAACTAAAAACGACAGACGTTTTTTGAAAATATTTTCAATAAAAAAATAGCATATTCAGAACATAAAGGGTGTCCCAAGAAGAACGCAATTTTTAAATCTGGCAACATTCGAAATGTCATTGTTTGACATTTGAACAATTGTTATTGTTTGCTAGTAGAAGGTACGAGGTTAGTAAAAATGGAGCGCTACACGAATGAACAACGCATTCTCATTGTGAAATTGTTTTACCAAAATGGGGAAAGTTTTGCGGCTACAGTTCGCAAATTGCGATCAATTTGTGGTCACAATAATGCTCCAAAAGAGTCAACTGTAAAGAGATTAATGGATAAATTTGCCGAAACTGGGTCTGTTAGTGATGTAAAGACAACAACGCGCCATCGACCAGGTCGATCGACCGAAAATGTCGCACCTGTACGTGATGATGTCGCTCAAACTCCATCCACCTCAATTCGACACCGAGCTTAGCAAATTGGTGTCTCCAAATCCACTTTGCAGCGAATTTTGACGAAAGATTTGCATCTTCATGCATACAAAGTTCAATTGACTCAGGAACTTAAGCCAGCTGACCATGGACAGCGAAGGGAGTTCGTTAATTTTTGGAGAGACAACATGAAAATGCTGATTTTGCTGATAAAATCATCTTCAGTGACGAGGCCCATTTTCATCTTGATGGCTTCGTCAATAGGCAGAATTGTCGCATTTGGGGTGAGGAAAATCCTAGAGTGATTCACGAGAAGCAAATGCATCCTCAACGTGTCACTGTGTGGTGTGGTTTTTGGGCTGGAGGAATCATTGGACCTTTTTTTATGAAAATGAGGCAGGTCAAGCGCAAACAGTCAATGGTGTTCGGTATCGTGAAATGATAACCAGTTTTTTCTTGCCTAGAATTGAAGAAATGAATGTGGAGGGCATGTGGTTCCAACAAGACGGCGACACATGTCATACAGCCAGAGAAACAATTCAATTGCTGCATCAGTCATTTCCCGGTCGTGTTATTTCGCGTTTTGGAGATCAGAGTTGGCCGCCTAGATCGTGCGATTTAACACCATTAGATTTTTTTCTTTGGGGTTTTTTGAAGTCGATGGTTTACGCGAATAAGCCGACGACGACTCAAGCCTTAAAAGAGGAAATTGGACGCTGCATTAATGAAATACCGCAGCATTCATGCAAAACGGTCATTGAAAATTTCATTAAAAGATCGCGTGCATGCCACCAAAGCCGCGGCGGCCATCTGCACGATATATTGTTCCATACATAACCTCATTCTGTCTACTTTACGATATAATAAAGTTTCACGATTTTTTTTAAATATCTGTGTTTTATTTAAAATTTAAAAATTGCGTTCTTCTTGGGACACCCTTTATTAATTGAAATTTTTAAAAATTGTCAACAAAAATTTTTATTGATTCAATAAAAATATTATTTGAGATTTCAAAATTTTCAACAAAAATTTTAATTGATTTAATAAAAATATTATAAGGAATTTTCAAAATTTTCAACAAAAATTTTTATTGATTCAATAAAAAAATTATTTGGAATTTTAAAAATTTTATTGATTTAATAAAAATATTATTTGAAATTTTCAAAATTTTTATTGATTCAGTAAAAATATTATTTAAAATTTTCAAAATTTTCAATAAAAATTTTTATTGATTCAATAAAAATATTATTTGAAATTTTCAACACAAAATTTTATTGATTCAATAAAAATATTATTTGAAACAAAATTAACAAAATTTTTTTGTTTTTGATTTATCAAATCAATGCGTTTTAGTAAGCAATTTTTATGAATTATATTAAGTTTCCATTGATTTGGAAAATTTAAAATAAGATTCATTATATTTTTCGTTTTTTAATAAAAAACAGATTTCTTATATTTACATACACACAGATTCATTGTGACAATCGCATTCCTTGCCAACTGAATAGTTTGCTTGTCGCAACCGAATTATTTGATTGTGGCCAATTGATCCGATTTAAATATATGGTTTCAACCGAAAATCTTTTGTATTAACCGAATTTCGGTCCTTGCAAACAAGTATGTCGGTGGCTCCAACTAAACCATTCGGTTGCCAAGAAGTTCGGTTACAATGACACTGTTTTCTCTGTGTACATATTTCTTTTATATTTTCTTTTATTTTTGTATTTATTGTAAACTAAAAAAGTTGTTTCAGGTTTGGTTAAAATAATGGTAATAATAATAAAAAAAAACAAACATTGGCCAAAATTTCATAAAAAAAACAAACATTGGTCAAAATTTCATAAAAAGTAAATACACATACGTTCTTTTTAATTAATTACAGACTAACTTTTTCAAAAAGTTTTATAAACTAATTTAAAATAAATTAATTAGGGTGAAGTAATATAAAAAACTATTTATATACAGGGACATAACTGTTATAACCAATATTTGAAAAAATCCTGAAATAAAAATTTATCACGAATTTTTAAAACCTGCTCTCTGAATAATAGTTACAAATAACAAATATTTTTTTTGTCTTTAATAACCATTATAGTTTGTTTTTGTTTTTTTTTTTGGGCTTCCATCACCATTACAAAAGATTTTAATTTTTTTTGGTCTTCGGTAACCATTACAAAAGACTTTAATTTTTTTTGTTGGTCTTCTATAACCATTATAAAAGATTTTAATTTTTTTGGTCTTCTGTAACCATTATGAAAGATTTTTCTTTTTTCGTTCTTCCTGTATTCAAATAAATTTTTGTTATAAGTAACCAGAAGTGTGCAAAATTTTATAAAAATATCTTAAGATTTGCGAACTGTAGCGTGGTTATAGAAGACAGAAAAAATAAAAATCTTTTATAATGGTTATAGAAGACCGATAAGAATAAAAATCTTTCATAATATTAAAGTTTATAATAATCTTTCATAATAGTTACCAAAGACCAAAAAAAAAATAATTATTCATAATGGTTATCAAAGACCAAAAAAAATAATAATCATTCATAATGTTTATGGCAGGACTACAATTTTCTGGGTAAATTATAATTATTATTACAGGACCAATTTTTTTCAATTATTTTTTTCATAACCTATTGCATATTTAAAAAATAATAACAGTTGTTTCGGGTCCCTGTTTATATATCAATTACACATAAAATATCATTTTTTAAAGTATGCACTCTTGTAAATTTCTTTTCAGATGGAATCTCATAGAAAAATGTTTGTAAAAAGTTATAAAATATAGTACATTCCTTAGGAAACTCTAGACTAAAAACAAAGAATATTTTGAATAGAAGGTCTACAGCTGTTATAATTCTTAACATAGGGTATTGAATTTCGTCGAAATAAATAAATATTTTTTCAATTTTTAATATATTTCCTATAATAAGCAGCCTCGGCTGAATATTAAGATTTAAAACTTTAAGGAGATCTAATTTTATTTTAAGTTCTTCTTCAGTACTTGCGACTATGGCAAACGATTCCTGAGAATCTTGAATGGAAAATTTTTTTCTTATTTTTGATCCGCTTTCGTCAGTCATTACTTTTGATTCTGAAATATATCAAATGTTGTAATTTCAATACAAATTTAAAAACAATAAATTATTACCTTCATCAGATGATGTTAATTCCAACATTTTCTTTGAAACTGAAGCATTATTCACTTTAGTTGTTAGAATATGCAATAGCTTTTTTTCATAACAAGGCCATTTTAATTTTAAATCCTTAGCATCGTTATATTTAAGACTGAAGTCAATTTTAATCTACAAAATTTTAATTAAAAACAAAACAGTTTATTACATTATTACCAATTGGAATCCAGAAGGTTTTAAATATTCTGGCCATTGTTTTAAAATATCTGCAGTTGATTTAGAATAAGTCATTTGTTGAAACCGGTATTTCGCGCACTTTCTCCAGTATATATCGAACTCATCTGCAGTTGTATTTTCACTTCGAAGGCATTGAAGGGCAAGATTTACATCTGAATTATCAACTATAGAAATAAAGTTTATTTATGACTTGAGGATAAGATAGAGAATGCATTTATTTTAAATTAATGTTGTATTGTCAATATTAATTAATTGTCTTGTTCAGTTTTTGAAGCTTAAATAGTTAAGCGAATTTACTTGAGGAATGGATAGACACTGCAATTACCTTTAATAAATGTTATATAATCAACATTGATTACTACGCTTTTAAAGAATTTATAACTAAAATAGTTCTAAGCTTTTGAATTTTAAGAAAAAAAAAAATATTTTTAATTTTTAAAAATTTTACTTGAGGAATAGATAGGCAAGGCCTTTACCTTTAATAAATGTTATATAATCAATATTGATTAGTTCGCTTTTAAAAAATTTATAACTAAAATAGTTCTACTTTTTCGGGGCTTAAAATTAAAAAAAAAAATGTAAATTAAAAAGATATTAATTCGAGTTAAGAAATTGATAGAGAATGCAATCAGGTCTCATTAATTTTTTATAAACAAAAACAAGTTTAACTTACTAGATTCAGTGGAGATCTCATCTCGTGGCGATTCTTTAAAAAGAATACTTTTTGAAAAAAGTTTTAAGTTATAAATTTTATTGTAAATCTTTCCTCTTTTTCCGGTTGTGTAATATTCCCAAAAAAACAGGAATAATTGTTATTATTTAGGGAAACAATTTCTAAATACAGATTCGATAAAATATAACTTACAAATTTTTCTGTGGGAAAAATTTTACAAATCTCTTTTTCCATATCCGAACAATCTTTTATTGAACAAACCCATCCTTTGGTTTCAACAAAATTTGCAATTGTTTTAATTAGTAACTGACGTTGCTCCTCATGGAGTGTTTTATTCTCTTGGTAGTATTTAGGAATTGACTTCCCATTTTGTTTTTCATTTAACATTGTTAGAACTGAAGAAATTGGTGGTTTTAGTAAATCGTTTTGTTGTTGTGTAGGTGGCGAATTAGTTGTTATTGTCTTTTTCCATAGTTCCAGTTTTTCTTCAAAAGTTGCCAGGTCCATAGTTCCAGTTTTTCTTCAAAAGTTGCCAGGTCTCCGACAGCAAGACCATTAAATAACAAATCAATATGCTTTGGTTTTAAAATTTTTATAATATCTATTGTTATTCGATTTTCTAAAAAAAATTGTTAAAAAGTTAAATTGTATGGTAAAATAAAAAATAGGGGAAACTTACCAGTAAAATGTTTGTAAAGATGCTGTAAACTCCAATTGCATAATAACTCATAGAGATTTGGGATAACAGCTGTAGATTTATCTTCATCCTAAAGTTATGAAAATTTAGTATATACTTTTATAAAACTCTTTTAGTTTTATAAAAGTCCTGTCCATAGAAGTTTTTACTTTTTCTACCGGAGGTCCAACTATATCCTTAAATGGTACAATTTCGAAAACATTTGAAGTATTAGTAATTTCAAATGCTGCAAAGTGAGAGTTATACACAGTAATGACCCTTTGGCAACATAAAAATATTTCATTTGACGAGATTTTTATTATATAGACAACACTTAGGATATCGACGTCACTTAAAAATCGTCCTATAAAGGATTTGTTGTCATACTGATATCCCCGTATAACTGCCTCGGAATATACTGATATTTCGTTACTTTTAAATTTGTCGCATATTCGTTTTTTAATTTTCAAATCAGTTAAAATTTTTTTGAAAACGTTGTCTTCTTTTAGTTCTGAATTTAAAATGAAATTAGCAAATTTCAGTTGATCTTTGATAGCAAAAGTTTTAGGAATATTTTTTCTGGAAGTTGTTATATGAGAATATATCTTAAATTCTTTGTGTTTCGCTTCGAACTTGAAGTTCCACAAGTTTCGCAATGGGCCCGCCTTTTTCATTATCATAGGATAATGTACCATTATATGAAATTTTGGTGTTAGTTTTTTTTTAAATAAAATTTGTTAATTTCTATTTATTATTTCAATTTTGTTTTTAATTTTTGCAATGAAGGCACTTAAAATTTCATAGCATAAAACATCTTCAATTAATTCGAAAAATGTTATTAAAAAGTCCCAAACCTCGTCACTTTGAGGTATGTATTCTCCAAAAAGTATTGGAAAATAATAGGTAAATGACATCATTTGTCTTGCTGATAATTTAAGTTTAAAGTTTTCAAGTTCTTGGACAGTTAAGTTAAACTTTTCCGTACCTTTATCGCTTTTAAAATAGGTGAAGGATTTCATCCTGGTATTTACAGTATCAATATTGAAATATTCCATTGTTTTAATAAAATATAATAACGACTGAGAAAGTATGTAATGGCATATGCTTTCGAAAATGTCATGCATGACGTCCACTGCATAATTTTCAGTGGCGTGGAATGACGGAATGTCATTAAAAATGCATTTTCCTGTTATTCCTGATTTAGATAGGTTTTGATTTGATTCTATAGCCAATCTATAGTTAATTCTATTTCTTAATATTTCAGTGTACTGGGTAACACATTTTTGAGCATCTGTCTTTGGAATAAGACAAAATCTACAATAATGTGTGGCTGAAAACGATTTCGCAAAATTTAATGTTATGTTTAAACCCAGATTGTCTCCCAACAATAAACCCATTATAAAAAAACTTTTCTTTTTCCATTTTTCGTTTCTATATCAACATCTTTTATCGACTCAACAAGAGTGGCAAAAGAACTATTGCCATATTTTTTTACATCTTTAGATAGTACAGAACATGCCAAAAATATTTCACTCACTTTGGCATGCAAGGAAAAGCGTAATAGAAATTACAAATTGATTGTTTATTAGCTTTTGATCCTATAGAATTATTTATTCCAAAATCATCATTGTATAGGAAGTATGGAATTAAAGTACGATTTGGGTACAGTGATTTTTTTTGCTTCCATAAATCTGACTGTATAAAATTTACCAAATTCGGGTTTTTTTCAGTAGATTTCATATGAGCTAAAACTTTGTTCAGGCAATCGTCTTTTTCAAAAATTTTTTTTGAATTGGAAATGAAGCGGCATTATCGTGCCTTTAGTATTTTGATTGTTTTCAATAGAAAATGTCTTGACCTTATCTATAAGTCCAATTTCTTTCATAGTTTTTTCTAACATGTAGTTTGACTTCACATTTTTAAACAAATCTTTTAAATCACTTTTAATATTTTCAAACATTTTTTATCGCAATTTATATTATTTACGCAACTTTCCATGAAATTTATGTAATTCATGTAATTATAATACAAATTTATTTGCGGAGCTAATTAATTTTTGTAAATTTTCGTTGTAATTAAAATTAAAACCAAACCGTGTCTCCGATGATGGATTATTAGTATCAAACTGAGTACTAATTGTTAGGTTTTCAATTGGGGAATCATTTGAATATTGCAAATTTGAGAATTAACTGTACTTTCTTCACATGTTAATGTATTTGCTTGAGAACTTGTTTGATTAGTACAACTTTTTTGGAAATGCCTCGATATGTGTATTTTAAAATTATATTTAATAGTAAATTTCTGAGAACACCCTTCAAAATTACATTCAAAAATTGTACCAGGTGGTGTATAATGGGATTTTAAATGTGAAATTAAACTATTTGGGCAGTGAAATAATTTATTACATATAGAACAATTAATAGAACTCACCATTTTTATACGAATTTTTAATCTTTTTTAAATATAATTTTACAGCAAACACTACAAGGTTTTCCGGCACCTAAGAGACACTGTTGCAAACTCGACGCTTTTCCCACTAAGCTAGCGATTCTTAATAACAAAAAAGTGTTGAAATTTAATTCGTAATACACGAATTTTAATTTGCTATGTATAAATACATTTAATTTACAATAATCACATTTAATTCACAATAAACAAATTTTAATTCACAATGAATAAATATTAGTCGTAGCTTCTAAAGAATTCAATCCTTCATTCGATTTTCAATTCAGATTGACCATGGAATGGGAATGAATTCTTAGTTGGTCTCAATTGATTTTATTTTAAAAGACTTCATTCGTTTTTCATCGTTCGATATGTCAATCACGAAGTTCGATTTTTGGGAAATTAATTCAAAAGAGAATTCAATCTTTGAAGCTTAGATATTAGTTCACAGCGCATTAATATATAGTTCATATTTTATACTTACATTGAAAAAGTAAATAAAATTCAAATCGCAATTGCTTTTATTTTATCGCGAAGAATTTTGTTATATTTAACGTTTTTATTAATCTTGAATAATTTTTTACATAAACGCCATTAACTAATGCAGTAATCCACACCATTATTTGTCAAACATTAATTGAATGCGAATTTAAATAAGAATTTGTAATGATAATAAGAATGTGTAAAGGAGTAAATTTGTAAATAAATAAATAAATAAATAAGTGAAAATCTATATTTTTTTAATATATATCATTAATTTTTTTAATCCTTTTCCTAAATCCTAATCCTAAAATGATCTAATTGATTTTCTATTGTCATTCTGTTATATACAGCGTTGTTTTTTTGGTAAAAATAATTGACAATAGTGCTAAAAAAACAAAACGGTTGTTTTGTTTTTTAAGATTATGAAGAAACGCATCAATTGTAAAATGAAGAGAAAGAGAGAAATGCATCAAGTGCAGGGCTGCCAGATGATTTTTGTGGAAAAACGTTAATATGACGATTTTTTACTCAAAAACCATCAAATCAATTTGAATGATGGTCAACTTATGTTGACCATCTCTTTCGATCAATTTATAATATTTTCCAATATTGTTGATATCAATTGCTTTTTTTTAATAATTTTTTTTTTTAATAAATTTAATTTCCTTTAGATTGTAAAAACTATTTATTTATATTTACTTAATCAAGTTCAATAAATCCCTGAATTATTTACATTTGTGTAAATATAAACAAATTCATGTCACAAATAAAAAAAAGGTTTTCAATTCATAAAATAATTAAACATGTTAATTCAATCCACAAGAAAATAAATCATTGACGAACTATCGGGCATGTTCTGGAATTAGTGCAAATATAAATCACTGTTAAATTGAAATGTATGTCACTATTACAATGTGTTCTAATTTCATTTGATTCTAATTTTTATTTTTTTCATTAGAAATGTATAACCATAATTTACTTAAATTAAATCGTATGTGAATTTTACTCTTCATATGTTTTTTGTTTACAAATATTTTTAAAATACGGCAGCTCTGTTAAGAAACAAAACACAAGAGAATAAGAAAAAATTACATACGAATAAAATAGACGTCTTATAGTTGTCAATTTGTATGTAAAATTAGGGAACATTTTACATTGCAGTTTTGTGTATAAATTTCATGTTTTGTGAATAAATTTCATGCATTTTGTGTATAAATATCATGTATTCTGAACACGTCATGACATCATGGCAATACTTTTTTTCTTTCTTTTGAAAATTGTAATATTGAAGAATGTTTTTTATTGAATTAAAGCCAATATTTATTGATATATATTTCTATTTTCAATAAACATTTTAATTGAAAATAAAAATTATCTATTTTTTTCTGTGTATTTGGGGCTTTCTACTTTAAGTCCAACTTGTTTAAAAAACGCATCCTGTATTCGATTCTTTCTGAGCCTTTCCTTATCTTTGTTTGATGTATTTTCATCAAAGTGTTCCCCTCTTGTGTAAGCGTATACGCTAATTTTAACAAGAACTCCATACACCTTATTCTTGCGTGCAATAGTGAGATTCCATATTCATAATTCTCTTCGTTTGTAGAATTGTTTAAATTGGCGAAGTTCTTTTGCGTTTTTTTTTTTCAAATTGAGCATGACAACGTTGAGGTTGTATTTTTTAGATCGTTAACGAATTTTCCGTCAACCATGCTCAGATGAAACTCGTAACTACATTCAATGTATTTTCCTTCTCTAATTTCGAACTTTGTGGGTTTAAACTTGTTTATTTGTTTTTGAATGTTCTTCACTGTGGTCCTTATGAGTTCCGGCGACTGAAACATTATTGGTTGACAATAATGTATTGATGACGGTCGTCGATTTTTCCAGTGTAAGGAAACATGAGATTTTAGGCGCAAAGAAACAACAGATGCCATAAACATATTTCCGTCTGATATTGTAGCGTCATCGGAAGATATCTGATCAATGTCAGTTTCTCAGGAACAATTTTTAACACATTTTCAGGAAGACTCTCCAACACCCGTTTTGCTGTATGGTCCATAAGATCCTGAATATTGGATTTCACAGAGACTTTAGTAAACTCCGTATGCAGTGGTTATGAATCTATTTTGGCTTTCGTAACATAGTTAAATGTCAGCTCCATGTTGCCTTAAAGTTGCCCATAGTATCTCATATTTCTCTTTTGAAATTTCTAAGTCCATAAACAAAGCCAAGGCTTCTTCGGAACCATACTTTTTAAGGTTTTCGTTTTGGGGCGTGGGAATGCTTTCCTTAATCCTTTTTAGTCGCAATGGCTTGCATTTGCAAAAGATTTTGTAATCTGCGACCTTACTTTTTCATCATCCTTTGTATATCTAATAGACAGCTCTTCCGTTAAATGTTCCGTGGTCAAATCATTGGTAGAATCAGCCAGTTTCCTCTTTCTTGTAAAATTTAAACACTTCTCCATGTTTTTTCTTGGCCTTCCTCTTGCACGTCGGGTTGATGTGCTGTGTAAATCTTCTGTCAATGTATTCAGGATGGTATCATTATTAAGCCAGTCCTGGTGTTTGGAGTTGAATCTTTTAGTCGTACGGTTTGATAATATCTATTTTGAGTTTAGGAAAGTTTTTGTTTTTTTATTTTCGCTTCTCTGTATATTGCCGTATAAACTATTTAGTTCCTCGAAGGCAGCTTTTACGAAATTTATTGCTGTGGTTGACTTCTTAAACAGGTCAAATAATTTAAAGTTGTTCAAATCGCCAACTTTCAGTCGTAGACTACTCCCGGGATCAGTGGCGGGTGGGGTGCGGCCCAAAGTATATGTTCTAAATTTTTTTTAAAAGCTGGTAGTTTTAAAACAACCCCGCTTTTAGATCACTTTGATAAAAATCATACTAGAGATTATTTCATCTAAATATGGAATGAATAAGAATGATCTGTATTATTCCGTTGGATCATCTGTTTGTAAATTTGAACAGTATTTTTGTGATCCTACCCGTCTTGGTAACCCTGGTTCTATACCATACAGCTTTACGATTTCAGTAGTCTCCAATAATAAACTCCTCCGCAGCATTTCGACGCATCGAATTCAACATATCAATTACTAAATTAATATGTTAATTTTGCCTTTATTTTATTAAGATTTACTGACTAATTAATAATTATTTAATATTAATTGTAAATCAAATAGTCATATTTTAAATTTGAAAAATATTATTTAAAATTAAAAATATCAATTGAAATTACAAAATATGAAATGGTCTTAAAAAACCAAAGAGTCATTGTATGGATATACTGAAAATTTGTACATGGATATTGCCCCGTTCCTGTGAAATCGGGTCTTTTAAAATGCACTTCTATGTATCGATGCTAAAAGTTGAAACTTTTAGCGGCTCAAAGTTGGACAAGTACCTCATATTAAACTAATATAACTTTTTAAGCAATTATTTTAACAAATCGTATCTCATATGAAAGCCTAGATCTTCAACTTTTAGATAATTGTTTCAAAAATAAGCGGTTACTTTACAGAAATATTGCAAAAATGCAAAACGATTTATTCGCGAATATTTAAAAAAAAACGTCTTCGATTTAGAAAAAGTGACCAACTTTGAGCCCAGATACACCGTAAACACAGATATCATAGGAACGTGGAATAGCCAAGTGCAAATTTTTACTCAAATCCAAAGACCATTTCAAAAACCATTAGATTGTTTCAAAAACTTTTGGAAAAGCATCAATTAAAATTCAAAAACACTAAATTAAATAAGTATTTATTGAATTTCAATAATTTTTTTAAATGCGTTTTTAATTTTAATTGATCTTTTTATTTATGTATCAATTGCAAATTTTTTAATTTTATTTATAATTTTTTGAATTTAAATTGTGTTCTATATTTCGGATTATTTTAATTTCAATTGTAATTTTTGGGCAATTTTGTCTACATTTACAGGCATTTTTTTATAAATAAGCTAAACGACTATGCCAGACTTTTCTTATTTTTTGTACATAAGTATAATTTGAACATTTGGGGCAGCTTTTGTTCGAAGGTTGTTTTCATATATTGACTTCGCGGGAACACGAAATATTGCAATTATATTGTATGCCCTGCTTTACTCTTCCGAGCCAACACTAATAATAAACGCATAATTTATTTGTTATCTTTCGTTGTTTTTAATATTTTATCAAATTACAAATACAACAATTTCAAATATTTTTATGACAAATATTTTTTTTTTACATTTAATAGGGAAAAGCCAAAAGTTTCCAAGACTTGGCGGCATTTTTATAAATTCTTACTTTTTAACCACTTTGAAAGTCTATATAATTAAATATTTTCAATTTCAAGTACATGTGTTTTGATATAACAAACAAACTTATAATTCTGAAATTTTAGGGACTCCAGTTAAGACTTAATGTAGTACAGTCAGACCTAGATTTTCCGCAATGGTCGGGACCGGAAGCATTCTGGATAATCAATATACCCGGTTAATTGTGTACCAATTTTTAGTATTTTTTTTTAAATATATGTATACATATTTTTCTATTAATTAATGAATTAATATTGCTGTATGTAAATATTTTAATAATAATAAAATTATTCAAGAATTTTATTTACTTGTTGAAATAATATACAGAAAAAGATAATAATACATTTGGCAGAAAACTGTGAACACTACATAAGGATTTCAGGTTAGGAAATTTATTAAAAAGAAATCATATAATGTTGTTTGTCTCTTCTTTTTCAATTTCATATTTTTGTTTATAAGCTTTTCTTGGATGCGGTAAACTTGGATTTTATCTTGTTCTGTAAGGCCGGAACAACCAGGACTCTCCAAGAAGTTCAGCAATGCACTGGATCCATATATTGCTTCTTTTAAAGTTATTTTTGAAACAATTAAATCATCTTCATCAGACTCTTCCGAGCCATTTTCTCTCTCAGGTTCATCAGAGGGATTTGCCATACGTATAAATTCTTCATCGGACAAAACAGCAAATGGAGAAATATTTTCATCACAGTTGAGCCAAGTTTCTATATCCACAGTGGTAAAATCGTCCGCAATATTTGACATTTGTGTTATATTATGGAGTGTATAAAATATTTCCATGTCTGTAATTAGAATCAATAAATATTTTAATGAAATAAATTTTATTAAATTTCGAAAATACGCCAACACACCTTCTTTTTCTGGGCAGATCAAGTTATTCCTCGCATTTTTCAAAACTGTGGAAGTAACAGCGTTCCAAGCATTATCAATTGACCCCAGTGCTTTCTTGATGTTAAATGCCTTCTGAAATTCTTCTCCGTTGCTTGACGTGACTAGTTTTTGCACTATAGTTTTTCGATAATGGTATTTAAAGCTCCATATTACACCCTGATCCATCGGTTGAATCAAAGACGTGCAAATCGATGGAAAAAAATTCACAATAATTATTTTAGTTTTCTTCGATCTTCTCTATTTATATTATATTCCTTATTGAGCCAAAGATCCTTTATTTATAAAAAAATTAATTATAAATGTTTATTTATCCCAATATTTCGTCACCACATTGGGTGACTTCTTCAGGGGAAATTGTCTTTTTCTATAATTAATAAATTAAAATTATAAAACTGACAACTTATATATAACAATTTTTTTAAAAAAAGGCGGTAAATCAAAAATTATTTTTTTGTCAATATTAAAAAATAAAAATATCACAGAAAACAAAAATAACAATATTTGAAAAATTAAAATATTACATGAACAAAAATATTTTATATACATTTCATTTAACATAATAATATTTATCCTAGTTTTTATTAACTAAATGTCTGTAATTTTGTGCAATATTTGCTATATCTGTTTAATAATACAAGGTATTTTATAAACTAAATTGGACATTTCAGATTTATCTATTTTATCTTTTGTTTTGCTAAATAATCTACGTAATGTGTAATATGTTCTATGTGCTACTATATATTTCTTATCATACCGAAGAGAATCATACTTAATACGGCTAAGAATTTGATTGAAAGGATATTAAAGATTAGCGATACAAAATTTCATAAAACTAATATAGAAAAGATTAAAAATATTTTGTTAAATAATAATTACCCAATTCAATTAATCTGTAGATTGATAAGACAATGTAAAAAACAGAATAATTTAGTTACGAGAACGTTTACTGAACCTAAAATTTATAAATCTTTAACTTATGTTCCTCTTATTGAAAGATTAGAAAAATCGAAAATTTATGATAATAAGAAATATATAGTAGCACATAGAACATATTACACATTAGGTAGATTATTTAGCAAAACAAAAGATAAAATAGATAAATCTGAAATGTCCAATTTAGTTTATAAAATACCTTGTAGTGGAAATGATAATGAGAATTGTAGTAAAGTATATGTAGGTACAACAAAGAATAAATTAAAAACAAGAATTGCAGGACACAGATCTGATCAAAAATACAGGAACACTACTTCTACACAGAAAACAGCATTATCATTACATTGCACGAATTTTAATCATTATCCTGATTTTGATAGGACGTCAATTTTAAACACGGAAAATAATTACAGACGTAGATATATGTTAGAAATGTTACAAATTATGAAGGTACCATCTACACAACGAATTAATTATAAAACAGATATAGCAAATATTGTACAAAATTACAGACATTTAGTTAATAAAAACTAGGATAAATATTATTATGTTAAATGAAATGTATATAAAATATTTTTGTTCATGTAATATTTTAATTTTTCAATATTGTTATTTTTGTTTTCTGTGATATTTTTATTTTTTAATATTGACAAAAAAAATAATTTTTGATTTACCGCCTTTTTTAAAAAAATGTTATATATCAGTTTTATAATTTTAATTTATTAATTATAAAAAAAGACAATTTCCCCTGAAGAAGTCACCCAATGTGGTGACGAAATATTGGGATAAATAAAGATTTATAATTAAATTTTTTATAAATAAAGGATCTTTGGCTCAATAAGGAATATAATGAAAAAAATTCACAATAACGTTTTCAGCCTTAAAATCCTGCACGCCTGGATGTGCCGGGCAGTTGTCCAATAGCAGATGGATTTTACTATCATCTTTTAGACCGATTTTCTTAAAATGCTCTCTCACTTCTGGTACAAAATTATTGTTAAACCATTATACAAATATTTTCTGTGTTACCCAAGCTTTTGTATTGGCCTTATAAATTACGGGATGCTCATGAACATTTTTTAAGGCTCTTGGGCGAGCACTTTTTCCTATAACTAACGCTCTGCACTTGTGTGTACCAATAGCATTACCGCAAACTAATGTGGACTAATGTTAGTCTCTCCTTTGACACCTTATTACCATCTATTAAATTTTCATTATGTCAAGCACTTCCAAAAAAATGTCTGTTTCGTCTCCATTGTAAATTTGCTCATTGGTAAGTTTTTCCATTATTATAAATTCATTTAATTTTTCTACAAACATTGTGGCAGCTATATAATCAGCTGAAGATTTTACTCCTTCAGCCTTAAGTTTGTAAATTCCATGTCGCTTTTTAAAATTTTGTAACCAGCCGTTAGAATATACACACTCCGAATTTATGTTTAATTTTGAGTCGAATATTTTTGCCTTTTTCTTCACGATTAATCCAGAAATTGGAGTTCTTTTAAATCGTGAAACCACTCATTAACTGCAAAATCTACTTTTGGTTCTTCTGCAGTCTTTAAAGTTTCACGGTTTCGAAAGCCAATAGCAGAATCACTTTATGCACAAAACTTTAAAAGTTTGTCTTTGTTTTTTATAATGTCATAAACTCTTTGTTCCCCACTACGTATTTTTGTGATAGAATTTTAACACACACATTGGTTTTTGAATGTCCATTAATTATCCTAACTTTGTCTTCTATAGTTCAGACTTTTCTTCGTCTTTCTTCCTCTGATATCGATGCCATAGTAATAATAAACACTAACAATCCGCACTTCTCAATTTTCTAAATTATATGCTTCCAACTCATATACAAATAAGGAAGTTCCTTATTTTCATTTTATTCACATTGTTTTATTCATTATTGTTCAAAAGTAATCGAAAAAAGTTATGCCTGTTATGACGGATAATAGAGGTAATCAAGGTTAATCAATGCAAAAAAATTATTATTAATGCAAAAAAATTTCTTTTTCTTTCCCTGATAATTGAAGTTCCGGTTAATCGAATCACGGATAATCGAGGCCTCACTGTATTCGAATCCCAGATTTTAATTTAAATAAAAGTTATACAATTGGAATCACGAATTTTATTGTTTTAAAAGAAAATATACAAATTAAATGATTCCACTTAGGACCTGTGCTAAGTAGCTAAAAAAAATTGTAAACAAAATATAAAATGACAAAAAGTTTTAAAATTTCTGTGAAAAATGTTTGCAAAATTTTTAAAATTTCATAGAAATTTGCAAACCTGAATTTAGTTTAGATTTTATTTAGCCAGCTCACGCCCACGCAAAGTACCTACGATATTTAAAAAGGATAAACTACATATATTTTTCTAACGTTTTTGTTATTTTGCTGACTTTTAAACCCAATACTGAGTAATAGCAGATAAGGGAAGTCGACGTGCAAATCAACCTTTAATTACTATTTTTTTTAGAAAACGTTCGAAAAAAGATAAAAGGCGTTAAATTAAATAAAAAAGCGATTGATCTGGTAAAAGTGTAATTTTGGTTTTTTATCCAAACAATATACAAGTGTCGAAATAATTAATAATAGAGGAAGGATAAGTAGAAATTTTATCGTAAGCAGCGGCCAAATAAAGTTTCGTACATACGAGGGCAGATCAATAAGTCCGTGACTTTTAGAACTTCCCTCGTAGTTATATGAAATGCAACACTGCTCCCATCGAGTACCACCCGTTAATAGACTACTGTCAAATTTTGAACACGCTGCGTAATTTACTTTGCGTTTAACAGCTGTTCAAAACATTCAATCTCTTGGATTTTTTTAAAAATGGAAAAAAGTGAATTTCGACTGCTCATTAAACATTATTTTTTGCCAAAAAAACGTCAATCAAACCAAGGAAAAGCTTGATAAATACTATGGAGACTCTGCGCCACCCTTCAATGGTAAAAAAGTGGTTTACTGACTTTCGTTGTGGCCTTACAACGGAAGATGCTGAAAGTTCTGGACGCCCAGTTGTGGTCTCTACACCCAAAACAATTGAAAAATTTCACGATATGGTGTTACATAGGCATCTCACAAGACTCAGTGTTTTCAATTTTGAACGATGACTTGGGTGTGAGAAAGCTTTCCGCAAGATGGCTACCCCGTTTGCTCTCAATTGACCATAAACGTAATCGTGTGACAACTTCAAAGGATTGGCAAAATTCCATGAATTGGGCTACGAATTGGTACCTCATCCGCCATATTCTCATGATTTAGCCCCCAGTGACTATTTCCTATTTCCAAACCTAAAGAAATCGCTCGGTGTAAAGAGATTTAGCTACGACGATGAAATTATTGATCAAACAAATCGAAAAATCCTGCTGTTAAACGCAAAGTAAATGACGGAACTTGCCCAAATTTGACAGTAGTCTACTAACAGGTGGTACATGATGGGAGCAGTGTTGCATTTCATATAACTACGAAGGAAGTTCGAAAAGTCACGGACTTATTGATCCGCCCTCATATTACAAGGTTTGATAACATATTACAAAACTTCCCTGATTTCAAAGCAAATTTTTCTCATTTCTGCAGAAATTTCAGCAAATTTCCCTAAAATCTGGTAAAACACAATTGGACTTGCAGAAAATCAATTGGTCTTGCAAGAAAATCAATTGGAGCAAAAAATACAAGCTAATTTATATATATGTATAGTAAACATAGTAAAAAAAAATTATTTTGGAAATAATTTCGGGGGGGGCACGCCACTGCCCGTGATTATGATTATTTTCAAATATATAGTCTAATCTACCTATTACCTGTACACATATGGGCTTAGGTCAAGTTATGTAATTTTGATATCATGCACGTGTCCGAATAAGATTTGTGGCTACCTGTATTGGATGTTTTACTATTTCTATATTAGGTGCTTACCTTTATTTGTACATCCTATATCTGTACCTGAATTTAGAGAGCAGAATTTGACAGAGGATCCAATTACAGAATGAAAAAAAAAGATATATTAACAATAACCAACGAAACAATAAGAATGGGTTTTCACGACTATATGTCATAAATTGCCCAAAAATGCATGCAACACATTTTTGGAACCATGTCTTTTTTTTTAAATTTTACCTCTAGCAAAAAATGGGGTAAGGACGGCAAGCATTAGGTAAAGGAATAATCAAAGAACAGTTTGTCAACTAATTCTTTTCAAAATAAAAAAAGGTCATAGTTTTCATTTTTGAATTAAAAATTTATTAACAAAAACAAGTTTTCTTTCACTTTTTCTTTCATAATTTAATAAGGGTAAATATAAACTGTTAATATTAACACCAAAAATGGTAAATTTCAATATAAAACAAAAAACAACAAAAACAAAAAACAGCATATATTTACTTGTCAAATAATTCTTTTCAAAATTCAAACACATAGTGTATTTAAAACGTAAACTAAAAAACTATAGTAGTATAAGTAATAATACTTGGTATCGTGGCCACTAGCATCCAAGACTGCCTTCAGACGTCGCGACATTGACTGTAAAAGGCCATTTAAGACATAATTATCTGGAATTGTCTGCCATTCTCCATTAATTGCTTTTATTACAGCCTTTTTATTTGTGGAACCCCGTTTAGCTACTTTCTTCTTCAATAAAGCCCACAAATTTTCGATGGGATTTAGGTCAGGACTTTGAGCAGGTGTGCCAAAAACTTTGCTGCAATTATACAGCAGCCAGGTCCTACAATCCAACGATTTGTGTTTGGGGTCATTGTCATGATACATTTTGTACTTCAATTTATATGAGTTTTGAGGATCAACACACCCGAAACTAATCGCGCTCCTTTTCAATTCATTTTGTAGGATATCCAAATAATACTCCTTCGTCATAACTTCAGTAAAAATACGCAGCTCACCAACGCCATTTGATGAGATACAACCCCACACCATTACAGAAAGCTTGCCAAACTTAACAATTGGTATTATATTCTTCTGCTGGAAGGCACTGTTTGACTTTCTTTAAACTTTGATGGGTCCATCATGATAGTACAACATTATTTATGTTTCATCACAAAAGATAACGTCATTCCAGTACTCTGCAGTGTTGTTAACGTTAGCAATAGAAAAGTTGAGCCGCCTCTTAATGTTAATAGCAGAAAGCTATGGCTTTTTTCTGGATACATGTGATGAGTAATTGTGCATTTTTAGAACTTTTTTTACAGTCTCGTGGATCACTTCCTTATGGCAATCGTATTTTATGTCCAATGCAAACTGCCTCAAGGTTGTTTGCGGATTATCCCCAATTTTTTTTTTTTAAATTTTGGAATGATCGCGTCTGGTGAGCTTTGGTGGTGTCCCTACAGAATTGTTTAAGTGCAGACGATTTTCTTTTTCCGCACGTCGAATAATGTTATAAATGGTCCTCAATTTTATATGAAACATTTCAGCCAATTCCTTGCCGTTTTCCCCTTATAATAATTGTAATAAACTTATTGAATTAAGTTTTCGTCAATGCGTTTTCCAGGCATGGTTAAAAACGCCGATTTTAGTTAAATGTGCACGTGTCCAAATAACAAATCTTATTAAAAGCAAGAGATTAAAGCATACCAAAGAAGGATATTTGATTTTTTTCGAATTTGATGTACCGTTAATAAATTTTGTGTCTCTTTTTGACCTGTGTATGAATTTTGAAAAGAATTATTTGACAAGTGAATATATGCTGTTTTTTTGTTTTTGTTGTTTTTTGTTTTGTTTTATATTGAAATCTACCATTTTTGGTATTAATATTAACAGTTTATATTTACCCTTATTAAATTATGGAAGAAAAAGTGAAAGAAAACTTGTTTCTGTTAATAAATTTTTAATTCAAAAATTAAAACTTTGACCTTTTTTTATTTTGAAAAGAATTAGTTGACAAACTGTATATATAGTTTTTTATTTTCCATCAAAGTTGAGAAATATTGAAAAATGGATAGTTGGTTAATATCGATTTACATGGAAAAACACAAAGCAAACAGTACAATTTTTTTATTCTTTTCTTAATAAATTGATCAATCAATAGAATCGAAAAGAATGAAGATCCGTTGCCTAGGTTTTGAGATAGTGTATCTGAAAGCGGACCAAATTACCTAAAAATGGTCTGTTTTATGAACGCTAAAAATGAGTCAACTTTGAAGGGCTATATCTTCTGAACTAAAAAATCTTATTATAATAAGAGTAGCATATTTGAAATCGTTGGAAAATTTTCTATAAAACAGGTTTATTCACTGTTTTTTAGGGGCACATGAACTTTTTGATTTTTGGAACCTCACTTGTTCTACAGGCGCCACTGTGGCACGGTTGCTAAATAAATTGGTCTATACAAGAGAATTATTTTTAATGATGAGAGTTAAGTATTTAAATAACTAATTGCCATTAATTCAATTGCAATAAAAAGTTTTTTTTTAATTTCTTAAGTTTGTGTTTTATTTTAAACAAAAGTTTTCAACATCTAAAAAGACACCATTTACAAAATGCACTGTCACTTCTTGTATGCGGTTCTGTTTTATGACTAAATTTTTCACTTAACTTGGCTATAATCTAAAGTTGACTTATTTTTGGGAAAATAGTATATAAAATGTTAATAAGAAAATAGGGGTTTTAAAGATATTCTCAGCAGAATTTTTTTCTTTTCTTCTTTTTAAAAATAACATAATTACATACCACAGTTATACCTCCTTTTTTATTTCATACAAATATTTTTACTATTAAAGCTTACGTTTGCTAGCACATGTGCAAGACAATGCTGTAATTAATTTCCTTTTGTTTTTTAATTCTTTTGCTGATTGTAACAATTACACTGGTTTACAGCCATAAAACCTGGAACGCCACATGCCTAGATAAGTCAATTGGGACCTCCTGAACACGAAAAACGCTTTTATTTTTTTCTAAGTACCGTTTTTTAGATAACGGTACTTTTGTGTTTTTCGGTGTATGGTCCCACTCAAACCCTTGTGGAGTCCAACCGATGGAGATAAGTGGCATATCGATGGAAAGGTAATTGAATGCCTTGTGCGCCGATATGCTGCAAAATTCTATCTGATAAGAAATGGCTGAGATATGGCACAAATTTCAAAATTTGCCTATTTTTAACGTTTTTTTCAAAATTTTTCATTTTTTTAATGTTTTTTCTACGTTATATTGAAGATCTGGAATGTTTTATTATTTTACCAAATAGTTTAAGCGTAATTTGAAAAAAATCGGATGAAAAATAAAGTTTTTATTAAGGATTTTGTGGAATGACAATATTTTCATTTTCATTGCTAACACACTATATTTGGCGTCCATCAGTTTTAACGTATTTAAAAAAAACGGAACTTGAATCTCTGTATATGTTGGTAGCCCTGATTGACGAAATGTGACATTTTGCTCTCTCTCTCTGTCACAGTAAACACATGTCAGTTTGGCTATGTACGTGCAAAAACTAAAATGTGTTTAATCGATCTGTTATGTTTGTGGTGTTCTTGTGAAAAAGAAATCACAACATTTGATGCGAAAAAGCGTATAAGAAGTATTCGGCTTTCGACCTGCGTCTCTCGACAAGCCGTGGACACCGAATAGTGCATATAACCAAAAAGTATATAACTTTCTATAGAGTATTTTCCCCGCTCTACCAGAAATTCAGCGGCAACATTTTTAAATAAGAGGGCAACATTTTCAAAGTTGCTAAAGTGTTGAAAAACACTAAATTTGGTGTATGCAGTGCTGCCACATAAACAGTGTAATTTTTTATCCCAGTTTTTGGGATTCTTAACTGTTTACCAATTTTTTCATGAAAACATTTTTTTTCAAATTATTGCATTTTTTATAGGTTTTTAGTTATATGTTCTCTTTATTATATATTTTTACCATAAAATGGGAAATAATGGATATGAATAGACATAGTTGGTCAATGTGTGTGTACACACTTTAATACTTTTCATGCCACAATGTTATGTTTGAATTCGTAACTATTTTTTAACACAATTGCAAATTTTTGTTGTATTTTTTTACTTTATTAGACATGTCTAATTTTAGTAAAAATAATTAGTATATTGAAAAAATATTATATTTTTATATGAAAAATCTGAAAAAATACATGAATGAAATAAAAAAACATTTTTTTAATGAAATAATCTGAAAAATCTCTAGCATCCCAAAAAACGGCAAAAAAAATAGTTAAAATTGGTTATATGTCAGCACCGCTAAACACTACTAAAAGTTGCTGACCAAAACCCACTTTTGTTGCCGCCAAACTATGTTCGTGTTCTAAGAGAGTACTAAAAAGTTCGTGAGAGAGAAACATACTCTATAGAAAATTATATACTTTTTGATATAACAACTGTCGAACAATATTAAATAAAATTGGTAAGGGTCAAGAGTCTTTCTTCACATTTGGAAAGCCAATGCAATGGAGAAACCAGATCAACCATACAACAGATTGTTATTTCTGTTTAACGGAAAAGGCTATCGGACGTAGAATTCAACCAGTTTATCCAGTTGTTAGCTCGGTGACGCTGCCAGTGCCGCACTCAGTATCGTGCCCCAAACCGCAGCTGATTGCAGCCGGCCCCACAGAAGTACAAGAAAGAACAATAACAAATAATTCATCAGATGAGTGCAGTGAATCAGAAATGCAATCAAATAAGAAACCTCATTTACTTACTCAGGCCGAGCTCAATGATTTGTGCCGAGATTTGTATTTGCCGAAATCGAAATCTGAATTACTCGTGATGCAACAGTGGGGATATTGTGCTCCTGAGACACGTGTTACATATTACCGTGATCGCAGCAAAGAACTTGCACAGTTCTTCGCAAAAACGGCAAACTTTTGTTTTTGTGCCAACATATGTGTTTTTTTTTACGCTCTCCAACAAAATTATGACCCAGAGGAAGGCGTCTTTTTCTGGATGGAGGCAAGGATAGTTTGAAGGCAGTCTTGCTTCATAAAGGGAATACGAAACCATCAATTCCAATCGGATATGGAAAATACATAAAGGAAACATATGAAGCAATGAAAGAACTTCTTGATCTCATACATTATGACCAACATTAATGGAAAGTTTGCTCTGATTTTAAATTAGTTGCCATACTATCTGGATTGCAAGGGGACAATACAAAGTTTCCCTGTTTTCTATGTATATGGGACAGCCGTGACCGTCAGAATCACTACACCCGAAAAGTTTGGCCCGAGCGAAGTGGATGTACGCACGGAGAGTACAATATCAAAAATTGACCACTCATTCGTCAGGAGAAGATAATACTTCCTCCATTACATATTAAGCTTGGGTTATTTACAAATATTGTGAAAAAGTTGCCAAAATACAGTCTTGCATGAATTACCTTAAACAAAAATTTTCGAGAGCCACAGCGAGCAAAATTAAAGCTGGTCTATTTGATGGACCTCAAATTCGGGCTCTGTACGGTGACCAAGCATTTAATGAGTATTTAGGTCCAGCTCATTTGGAGGCATGGAAGCATTCCAAGACATAGTTCACAACTTTTTGGGAAACTACAGAAGTCCTGATTACGCTGAGAAGATCGATACATTACTGCAAAAATTCAATGCCATTGGTAAGCGTTGAGTGAAAACATGTATAACAAAAAGGCCGTTATAATTTGAAAATTTATTCTTTTTAACTTTTAGGTTTAAATTTGACACCTAAATTACACTTCTTATTCAGTCATTTGAATGTTTTCCCCACGAACTTGTGCTCCGAAAGTGATGAACAAGGTGAAAGATTTCACCAGGAAATGGAAGAAATCTTTTCATCCGATTTTTTTCAAATTACGCTTAAAATATTGGTAATTAAATAAACTATTTTGAAAAAAAATAAAATATTCCAGATCTTCAATATAACGTAGAAAAAATGAAATAAAAATTTTGAAAAAAAACGTAAAAAATAGGAATTTTGCAGTATATCGACGGAAAAGGCATTCAATTACTTTTCCATCGATATTCCACTTATCTCGATCGGACTTTTCGGTTGGACTCCACAAGGGTTTGAGTGGGACCATACACCGAAAAACACAAAAGTACCGTTATGTAAAAAACGGTACTTAGAAAAAAAATAACAGCGCTTTTCGTGTTCAGGAGGTCCCAATTAACTTATCTAGGCATGTGGCGTTCTTGGTATTTTTTCAAATTAAAAATTTGTAAACCTGTGTTATATGTATGCCTGTGTGTGTTTGTTTAGTGAACAAACGAACAGTCAATGAAAAATCATAGAATGTGCAACTTCATTTTAACATTTTATATATTTGTGTTCTATACTTATTATAGGTTTTGTTCAAAAGGATTTAAAGGGCTAACTATATTATACTTTTGCTAACTTAAGCTACTGTCAAAAATTAACGAAAAGTCTGTCAAATGCTTAATTAACTTATTGACGGCTTTTGGGTGGCTACAATATACTTTTTAAACTTAAATACTTACTACACTTAGTTGCAAATATTTGTACTCTTGCAAAAACTGTTTTCTTTTTTTATTTTCTAAATATATGTATTTTTTCGAAAAATATTATTTAATATGTACAATTTATAAATATTTTACAATTAAGGAATAAATCTATATTTATTTTAAAGAATTTAAAGAAACGATTTAAAACATAAATAAAAAGTACTTAAAAATGCAACAGTGCCTGCATCTCAATCGAAAACAATAACAAAAACTAACCCTTTTGTCATACATGCGCGTTTGTTTTTTATAATTTTCAATTAAATTTTCTATAAAATTATTTTCTGCGTATATTGCAACTTGTTTTTTTCATAAAGAGTTTTTCTAAAAACTGTTGATTCCTTAAATAAAGTGCGGTCAGCTCCGCTGTTTGCTTAAGCAAATGACACTTGAAGAAACTTAACGAAAAGTTTGTTAAGTACAACATAGTTATACACATTTGATTACATGTATTCGCACATTTGCTTAAGCTAGCAAAAGTATAATATAGTTAGCTCTTTAGAGTTTGTAAAAACACCTTAAAGGAGAGATAATATTTAAAATGCTGACAATTGAAAAGTGTAGGAACTTAGTTCAACAAAATTATTTGCTATTGAAACAAAAAATAATTAACAATGAAGGTGTCCCTGGTAATCACCTACCAATTTTTATGAAGATAAGATAGCGCAAAAAATTTTTTGAGTATGACTTAAATGCTAATTTTTTTAAAGCAAAATTCATCTATTGAGTTCCTATTTGAAGTTCCTATTTGAAGTTAAATGACACCAACTACAAGGACTATATTCTGTACATTTTGTCTAACAACGCCAAAACGTTTTAAAAAATAAAAACATTTATATAATACAGAACACACTTTTCTAAGTGTAATGTTTTTAAACTAATTTAGTTATTTAGAATATTTCGACATCTGTATAATCTATGTTTCTATAAAATCAGAATCTGAGAGTTTTTGTTTAGAGTGGTTTTAATTTACGGAAATCTCTCAAGGAAAAAGTTCTTAAAATCTGAAAATTTTACTGCTAGAAAAATTGCACGGGGTCTGAAGTTTTTTATAAGAAAAATTACTTTGGATCTTAGGTTTTTTTTGAGGATTTTCTATTGATAGAAATCCTCCGAATCGTAGTAATTTTTGTATGAAAAGGTCCTCCAAATTGAGCGTTTTTTTTAATGAAATAGTCCTCAGAGTCTGATAATTTTTCAAAAGTAAAAAGTCCTCATAATCTGAGGACTTTTGCTTTGCTAAAAAAATTGTTTATATTTAGCATTTTATTTACAATCATGAAAGTATTCTATGATTTTTTATATACAACAGTATAAAAATAATTTCAACAATTACAAAATTGAAGAATTGTTTCTATAATATTTTTAAAAAATATTAAATAAACAAATTATTATATCTTATAAATGTAAAGTTTGAGCAACAACACAGCAGTATTAAAAATAAAATAAGTGAGTCCTTGCTTTTTATTATAAAAAATTTGGCAGGCACGTTAATAACTTTGTTTTAATAACAATTATCAATTTTCGATTTGTTTTGACTTGGAAAATATGGAAAATATGAATAAAAGAAGTTAGATGTGAACTGTTCTCCAGGAACATTCCGAGCTTCCATCTTACTTCTTCCATCGTAAATAAGCTGATATTTACATATTTGTTTTACTTTTATAAACAAATATTTAATGTGTTTGGACAAATTCTTTGTTTTTCAATCATATTTATTTCATTTTATTTATTTTTTTTTCTTACAAATTCGTACTAGCAAAAATTTATCAAGTAAAAACCAGTAAGTTCTCTTGCATCAAACTGTCGCTTTACTGCAGTGATCCCCACACACATACATTCACATTTATGTTTGTGTTGGTTGTTTGTTTTTAAGCGTAATTTTTTTTCTCACCTTACCAAGGCTGCCAAGACATATTTGTCGCTGTCCCCAAACAAATTCGAAAAAATCTACACAAATCCCCATTTTATTTTGTACTCAAACACATAGTAAATTTCTCCGATGTATTGATGTATTTCAAATCGTATATAATAAATTAATTTCAGATATGATATTTTAAGTTAAAAAAAAGAAAACGCTGAAACTAAACTAGTTTTCAAAAGAATTCAAACAAAAGCTTTTAATATATGAGTATATATAATTCATAATTTAAAAAAGGACAAGTTTAAAAAAAAATAATAATAAGCACTCAGCTTTACCTAAGTAATTTTCGGCAAATAAAAAGGCATTCTCCCATTCTACATTCAACATTTTTAGTGTTGTCTAGTACAAGCGACTACACAACCTGGTCATAAAAATAATATAAGATAAAAATGGCAACCCTGAATAAAAGCAGCAAGCGACTACACAACGCGCGCATGAAAGCTCAGATGATACCAAAAAGTATATAGTTTTCTATAGAGAATTTTTCTCTCTCACGAACTTTTTAGTACTCTCTTAGAACACGAACATAGTTTGGCGGCAACCAAGGTGAGTTTTGGTCGGCAACTTTTAATAGTGTTTAGCGGTGCTGCCATATAACCTATTTTAACTATTTTTTGCCGTTTTTTGGGATGCTAGAGATTTTTTAGATTATTTCTTAAAAAAATATGTTTTTTTATTTTATTCATGTATTTATTCAGATTTTTCATATAAAAATATGATATTTGTTCAATATACTATTTATTTTTAATAAAATTAGACATGTCTAATAAAGTAAAAAAATACATCAAAAATTTGCAATTGTGTTAAAAAATAGTTACGAATTCAAACATAACATTGTGACATAAAAAGTATTAAAGTGTGTACACACACATTGAACAACTATGTCTATTATATCCATTATTTTCCATTTCTATGGTAAAAATATATAATAAAGAGAATAAATATGCTATTAATTGTTGCAACATATAACTAAAAACCTATAAAAAATGCAATAATTTAAAAAAAATTGTTTTCATGAAAAAACTGGCAAATAATGATGTTTTCAACACTTTAGCAACTTTGAAAATGTTGCCCTCTCATTTAAAAATGTTGCCGCTGAACTCTGTACCATGTTGAATTTCTGGTAGAGCGGGCAAAATACTCTATAGAAAATTATATACTTTTTGATGAGACTAAATGTTTTTATTGAATAAGAATACAAATTATCTTCGCATGCTCTCTTCATTTGTGTGAGAGCATTCGCACATGTGCGGTGTTTTGGTGATCTCTGCTTTACTGTCTATTTTTGCTCTCTCCTTACTGAGCATTTGTGTAAACAAACACCATCCAGTAAAAACAACACACTTAATGTACTAATCCATCTAATTATACCCTTCACCACAGGTGGAAGGGTATATATAAGTTTGTCATTTCGTTTGTAATTTCTACAATATTGATCTTAGACCCTATAAAGTGTATATATTCTGGGTCCTTATGAAGAGCGAAGTTGATTTAACGATGTCCGTCTGTCCGTCTTTGTGTTGAAATGGGTTTTCCGAAGAACCCAGACATGATGAGGACTTGATTGTTTTTTATTTCTGTTACATGTGATCCATTTCTGTTTGCTATTAAAAATCAGACAGATCGGTTAATAAATGGCTGAGATATTACCAAAAAACCAGGACTACCTCTAATTTTTTCCGTAAAATCCCTTTGTTTAATATGTATGTAGAATTTTACGCATAACAAACACATCCATGTGTTAAAATTCTTTTCTTTCATCTCCACCTTTTATACACAAACAACACACATACAAAGATTTGTCATTTAAATAAAAACTAAACAAATCTCTAATGAACGAAGACTTTTATATATGTACCTCTATTGACGATAATTTTGTGTGAGCTTCAATAGCTCAGTTGTCTAGACGCTATGTCACAAATACTTTTTTCTCTAAGGCCGCGGGTTCGAATCCCGGTCAATTCACTTTTTTTGTACATTTTTTTATATTATTTTCTTAAGACTTTTTTTTTTGTTTATTTTTGGTTTTTTTTGACATTTAATAATTAATTTATATAAAATTTTATATTAATAATTAAATAATCCATAAATAGGCTAAAAACATCAAAATTTTTATAAAAACCCTCTGATACAAACGTTTTTATACCCTTCACCACAGGTGGAAGGGTCGCGGGTTCGAATCCCGGTCAATTCACTTTTTTTTTGTACATTTTTTTTTATTTTCTTAAGATTTTTTTTGTTTATTTTTTGTTTTTTTTAACATTTAATAATTAATTTAAATAAAATTTTATATTAATAATTAAATAATCCATAAATAGGCTAAAAACATCAACATTTTCATAAAAACCCTCTGATACAAACAAAATACAAACGGTTTTATTTCCATTTTTCGCTCCGATTTAAAAGAATTTATAAAAAGATTTTTAAACCATTTTATTTCTCATATAATAAGAAAATTTTTTACATAATTTCCCTTTGAGTGTAACTATTTTAGGTCATAACTTATAATAATTTATAAAAAAAAATTATAAACTATTTTCCTTCAAATTTTTAAAATTAAGCTAAAGAAATTAAAAATATTTTTGATAAAAAAGCGAAATAAAATCCCAAATGCAAATTTGCCAGCTAAATCAAACGTTTTTGTAGAAATAAAACACATGCAGTTCTAGTAATTTCTTTTAACGATTTGTTGAAATTATTTTCTTTCACCTCTTCACCTTTTATACACAAGCAACAAACACTATTCTAGAGCTGTAATATGACCTATGGATACGTCTTATAGAGCAAAAGATAAAATCTTTATTATAACATATTTGCTGAAAAACTCGGAAATATCGGTTCAGATACAAAAAAGTTATGCCCAAAACATAAATTTTTTTAAAATACCTATTTTCTGGAACCATAAATCTTCCCGAGTTCAAGTTTTATCACCAAATTAAATGGTTAATTTCCTCTTAAAGGCGTCCGTATATAAATCTGTCCATTCCATATATGTCCATATATAAACTTCAGTTTTTTCCCAACCATGATGAAGGGTATATAAGATTCGGCATAGCCGAATTTAGCCGCTCTTACTTGTTTTTTTTTTAAATTGTAATCAAAAAAAAATCAGACAATTCCGCAAACATAAAAATTTTTTAAATTTTTATTATTTTTTAATTTTTAAGAATTTTACGTGAAAATTTAGTACAATTTGTTTTCATATAGATTTAATATACAGGACATATTTTTTGTACTGACATATTGGGTGTATTGTGATTTTGTATTTTCTATAAAATAAAAAAATAATTAATTTTGGCAACTTATACATATTACGATTTTTAGAAAAAATAATTCCTAGACCATTTATTATTTTTTGTGTCGATTGCTTGGCCGAAAAAGTTTCCATTTGGCCTACAAGCCTCCAATACAAAATTTTGGGCGAATTGGATAACGCTAAGGTCTGCCGAAAGTTCATTGAAAAATTAAAACACACTTATGTAATATGGTGAAATATGGGGTTTTTAATTTTAAAAAACGTATGTTTAAGCAACTAACTAACTAGACTTGACATCGATTTTAAACAACAAAAAAGTTACAACTGTTTTCATTCGAGTTTTACGTCAATTGTATGTTGTAGCTGATATGGCATGCACAATGTGCACATGCATGCTGAGTAACTTATCAATTTTGCACATTCTCTTTCTTTGTTTTTTGCTGTAACTGTGTCCCGTTACTTTTTTGCCTACAACAACAACCAATAAGTTCGTCCGGTTAATTGTATTGGCGCTCTCATATGTTTGAGTAGATGGTTGGTGAAAAGGAAAACCACCCCTATATAGTCCTTTCCCGTTCTCTCTTTAATTTACTATAAGTTAAGGTTTATTTGACTTGTTAGCTTTTAGGAGATCATATTTTGAAATAGAAAACAGTGTCAAACAAGTAGTTAAGTCGTGTTTATTTTGAACACTTGCCGTTCCATATATAGAACGTTATCCATATCTAAGTAATTAAATATAAATTGTTGTTTCGATATCGGATTTACCATCTACATCAGCTTCGGAGTTACCATCGACTACATCCATGATTATTACTCGATCCAGTAATAAATTGCTTGTTACGGGGTTAGTTAAAATGTTTGCTGGGAGAAAGGAAATCTTAATTGCCAAGTGGAAAATTAAATTTTGAATCAATGTTTCAATGAAAAGCTGATATCCTTTTTTTTTTATTTTTGTAAATCATACATAAAAAAAATTCAATCGAATGTGCTTGGAAAAAGCTTTTTGAAAAAAAAGTAAGGAAAAAGAAAATTTTGAATCAATTGAAATTTGAATATTGAACAAAATCCAATAAAAAATATTTATGGAAATTTTAAAGCGAATAAACTAAATACGTTTCACCACAAAATTATCAAAGAAATTTTAATAAAATATTTTAAGGTGTGATGAAGAGCTAAGATATTTGGTTATGGTGCGCGGAAATATTTAAAAATTTCACAATTAAAAGAAAAATTTAAACAATTTGCCGTTGAATTGGCTTGTGGAAGAAATCAAAAGAACTATAAGAATTTTGTTTTTTTGATAAATCTATACCTAAAAAAAATAAAGAATAACTTGTAAGAAAAATCTCTTGCAAATATGAAAATTTTATAAAAATCGTAACGCCATTGCTGCACCATCTTCTACAACGATCATATGGCCAATTCATCATGGGCAGCTATGGTAAGTCATTAAATGTTTAGTAAATATAAAAATCTATACAGAGGTTGATTTTGTTTTCTTTCATATTTGCATTGATTTGCCGGAGTATTAAAAATTTTTTTTGTGTCGAATTTTCACATTTTTTTCAATTCAATTCATTTTTATTTTTGCATGTGAAAATAATTCCAAAGCAATATTCTCTTTTTTTTAATTGCTTTACTTAAATATTAATTTTTGAATTTTTAATTATTGTTAAAAAAAATATTTTTATTGAATATGAATAATAAATAAAATTTTGTTTGTAACGTTCAGAGAAAAAAAAAATGGTTGAGTAATTTTGTTTTGTTTTGAGTTGTGGGAAAATGGGTATGATAATGTTTAAATAATTTAAAGAGATATTGGAATTACATTCGGGGTTGTTCTCTAGTGTTTGGTCATGGGAATAGCCAATGGTGACACTTAGTGTCAAATGGGGTTGGTATGGACCTATGGTATTGAAAACTTGATACCATCACAGAATGTTCTTTTAGATATTGTTGTACATGTACTGTGCTGGCTGAACCCAACGTAGTCTACGGCTACGTGTCCAGGGAAATTACAAATGGCACCGTAATTGATGTTTGGTTTGTGCATTTATTGATGCATCTCAATACTTCAGGTGCTTGGATATTCGATTGTGTAATCGGTAGATTTACATGTCCTTTTTTATAATGCGGTTATTGGTTTGTAATTCTCTAATTGGAAGCTAGTTGTTATTTGATTCAAAAATTTTGAGTTTCTTGAATCTTCTGTGTTACCTTTATCTCTTGAAATAAATTTGTTCATTTGCCCATAGACTCCTCAACTAAAAATATTTTATGATCTGATTGTAGTTCATCAATTCTGTTTTGGTTTCGAAGGAATACGACTTCTACAGTTTTTGGAAAGAGGAAAAAAAAACAAATTTTTCTACTAATATAATTAAAATATTTTATTTGCATTTAACTCGTTCGTTTTTTTTTGTTTTAAAATGTCTTATGTTCGGGTCACTAGAAATATGACAAAATCGATGAATGATATTTCGAGTAAAGCTGGTATTACGGCTTCTCAAGAGATTTTGGCAGATGAAAATTTAAATGAGACAGTTGTTGAGGAGAGAACAAATGCATGTTCTAACAAAAAGGCTAATGATAATAAAGGATAAGGTGGTATACCCTTTGATAAAATAAATGCTTTGATTTCGGAAAAGATAGAGGATCAGCTGATTTGTCATTTAGCAAATTTAGAGGAACATTTGGCAAAAAGAATAGATCATGCAGTTTCGGAAATGGTAAAATCGGATACCGAAAAGGGCTCGTCATCGGAGGCTCTTGTTGAGGCTTTAAGTTCTCAGCGTGGTAATGAAAGGAATTCATCGGATATAATTTGTTTCGATTGTAAGCAGAAAGGCGAAGTGGCAATAAATTGTACACGTAAGTCTGGCCAAATTTTCTGTTATAAGTGTGGTAGGGATGATTTTGTTATATCCAATTGCCCTACTTGTGCTGAGGGAAATTTTCAACGGATCAAGAAGACCGGGGGTCCTGTTCAATAGAAAAACCCGGAGTCTCAATATTAATTAAGAAACCTGATAGTAACTTTTTGAAATGTGATAGTGACCTTATGAACGCTGGAAGGGGCAATAATTGTAACGATAATTATTTGAAAGGATTCTTGGATGTAGTTTTGGACAATTTTTATAGAAAATGGATTGAGTATCAAACAGCAAGGGATAGAATGTTTAATAGTAAACCAAATGAGGCAAAACTTATTTCAAAGAAAATTTTTAAAACTGGCAATCGTCATAAGGAACTAGTGAAAGAACATCGTGCGATAGAGAGTACAATTTTAGGAAGTAGTGATATCAGTGACATTAGACCATATGCCACGGTAATGGTTTTTGATGAGGATATTAGAGGCTTGCTCGATAGTGGGGCGACCATTACGGTATTGGGATCTGGTTCTCGAGAGTTTTTGTAAAAGAGAAATCCTATGGTAAATTTTAAGTGTTTTGTGAGAATTGCTAGTGGCTCTAGGATGCCAACAATTGGTAAAATCGTTACAACAATTACCTTTAGGAAAAAAACGGAAACAATTACTATTCACATTGCCCCCGGATTGACACAGAAACTCTACCTCGGATATAATTTTTGGAAGTTATTTGGCCTTGATACTGCCTTGTCTTTTCAAATATGTGATTTAGAAGCTACCTTCGACAAAAATGTCCACACTTTGTCTACTTCTCAAGCTAAAAAAACTGGGTGATATAAAAGGATTGTTCCCCTCTAAAACAGACCTTATAGAACATGTAATCAACACTGGCAATGTCAAACCTATTAAACGTCGACATTATCCTATTTCGCCGACTAAGGAAAAATTATTGTTTGAGGAGCTTGATCGCATGAGGTGTTTGGGAGTTATAGAGGAAAGCCAGAACCCATGGTTATCACCGGTGACTGTTGTCTTAAAACCAGGAAAGGTTAGGGTATGTTTGGATAGCCGTGATGTGAACAAGGTGACAATTAAGGATGCATATCCTATACCCAATATTGAGGGCTTGCTTATGCGCCTGAATGACACTCGATATATTTCTGCTATAGATCTCAAGGATGCCTTCTGGCAAATACCACTGGAAAAGGCAAGTAGGGAAATTACGGCATTTTCGGTTGCAGGAAGACCCTTATACCAATTTATATTAATGCCATTTGAGCTTTGCAATGCCCCGCAGACTATGATGAGACTAATCGATAAAGTCATTCCTGCTGAATTACGTGAACGGGTATTTGTCTACTTAGATGACCTACTTGTTTTTTCTGGTAATTTTGAGGTTCACATGAAACTTTTAGCTAGGGTTGCGGAATGTCTGAGAAGGAGTGGTTTGACAATAAGTGTTGAGAAATCTACATTTTGCATGAAAGAGTTCAACTATGTGGTTGGAAATGGGGTATCAAAAACATCTGATGCTAAAATCCAGGCTATTCGATATTTCAAGGTTCCTCGCACAACTAGGGAAGTTCGGCAGTTCTTAGGTATGGCAAATTACTATCGAAAGTTCGTGAAAAATTTTTCGAGATTGCCGCTCCTATCGCAGATTGGATTAAGAAGGGTATGAAATTTGAGATGATGTTGGTCCACCCTGATTATTCCCGCCCATTTATGGTCCAATGTGATGCTTCTAAGTCAGGGATAGGTGCTGTTCTCTGTCAGGAGGATAGTGAAGGTAACGAGCGACCTATATATTATTTTTCTAAAAAGCTTAACAAATGTCAACGTAATTATTCGGTAACCGAGCTCGAGTGTCTGGCAGCGGTGACTGCAGTGATAAAATTTCGGCCATATCTCGAAATGCAACCGTTCAAAATTATAACTAATCACGCCAGCCTAAGGTGGTTGATGAACCAACGTGATCTTTCTGGTAGGTTGGCTCGATGGAGCATATCACTAGCGTCGTACGATTTTGTAATAGAGCATCGGAGGGGTGTCGATAATGTGGTCCCCGGTGCTCTTTCAAGATCTTTCGCCGAGGATATTTCTGATTTTGGTATTGTGGATGTTGATATGGATTCTCCAGAATTCGATAGCGAAGATTATAGGAAACTTAGGGAAAATTGTAAGGCTAATAGGGATTATCTACCTGAAATGAGGGTCTCAGGAAAATATATTTTCAAACTTACGTCTTTTTCATCGGGTGGTAGGATAATTGATACTTTAGCTTATAGATTATGGGTTCCTGGTGGACTTACAGAATCATTTATCAGATTGGCACACGTGCCACCTCAAGTAGCACATGGTGGAATTGCGAAAACTTTGGAGAGATTGTGTGAAAAGTACTATTGGCCGAATATGGCAGTCCAGGTCCGTGCATTTACTCATAATTGTAAGATATGTACCATGACAAAGGCACCAAACTTTGCCACACCTCCTCCAATGGGAGAACAGTCTGTAGTAGACAGGCCGTTTCAAAAACTTCATATTGATCTTTTGGGGCCATATCCTCGATCTAAGAGTAATAATACTCACATATTAATCGTTTTAGACCATTTTACCAAATTTGTATTCATTCATCCCCTTCGGAAACCTGATGCAACAAGTATTATAAATTTTTTGGAATGTATTATATTATCAGTTTTCGGAGTACCAGAGGTTGTGCATAGTGATAATGGCGAGCAATTCGCTTGTAGGGAATTCTCTAAATTGGCCGAGATTTATGGGTTTCGTCAGGTATTCAGAGCTGTATATTCTCCTCAGAGCAATGCATCTGAAAGAGTAAATCGTTCTATATTGTCAGCTATCCGTTAATATTTAGAGTCCGACCAAACAAAATGAAAACCCTAAATCCATCGCACTCTCACTTCGTAGTTGGTTTCATAAGTCAATTGGATCGTCTCCGTATTATGCTCTATTCGGAAGAAACATGACAGTACATGCTTCTGCTTACCCTGTGTTAAAGGAATTAGATTGAACGATGGGGAAATAGAGGTCGTTACGAGAGCTGATCATAAGAAATTGATTGATGATTCTGTTGTGAAAAACTTACGAAAGGCTTATGAGAAGGCGGTGAAAACTTATAACCTCATAGGTGTACGAGAGGTCAAATATGTACCAGGTCAGGAGGAATTTAGAAGGAATTTTCAATTAAGTGATTTTGGTAAATAGTTTAATGCTAAACTGGCTCCTAAATTTGTAAAGGCTCGAATTCATTCTCGTATAGGAAATTGTATGTATAAATTAACAGATATTTCAGGTAAGATAGTTGGAGTTTTCCATGCCAAAGATCTCCGTCAGTAAAAATAAAGCCCGGCTAGTTTGTGTCATCGTGGGTCGAGCCACACGTGGGAACACCTCTTTATATTCGATTCACAGACTCCCAAATCATTTTCAGGTTTGTGTTGGAAAATGTTTTGGTTTGTTACGGGGTTAGTTAAAATGTTTGCTGGGAGAAAGGAAATCTTAATTGCAAAGTGGGAAACAAAATTTTGAATCAATGTTTCAATGAAAAGCTTTGATATACATTTTTTTTATTTTTGTAAATAAAACATAAAAAAATTCAATCGAGTGTGCTTGGAGAAAGCTTTTTGAAAAAAAAGGAAACAAAAAGAAAATTTTCAATCAATTGAAATTTGAATATTGAACAAAATTGTTCACTTTTTGTAATTGTCGGGTATAAAAAGCCAATAAAAAATATTCATGGAAATTTAAACGCGAATAAACTAAATACGTTTCACCACAAAATTATCAAAGAAATTTTAATAAAATATTTTAAGATCTGATGAAGAGCTAAGATATTGGGTTATGGTGCGCGGAAATATTTAAAAATTTCGCAATTAAAAGAAAAATTTTAACAATTTACCATTGGATTGGCTTGTGGAAGAAATCAAAAGAACTTATTGGTACCAATATAATTGACTATAAAAAAACGTTATAATAAGAACTTTGTTTTTTGATAAATCTATACCTAAAAAAATTAAAGAATAATTTGTAAGAAAAATTTTATAAAAATTGCTGCACCATTATCTATTTTTTTTAATTCAATATATTTTTATTTTTGCATGTGAAAATAATTCCAAAACAATATTATCTTTATTTTTTAATTGCTTTACTTAAATATTAATTTTTGAATTTTTAATTATTGTTAAAAAAATATTTTTAATGAATAATAAATAAAATTTTGTTTGCAACGTTTAGAGAAAAAAATGGTTGTATAATTTTGTTTTCTTTTGAGTTGTGGAAAAATGGATATGATAATGTTCAGATAATTTTGAACGAGATATTGGAATTACATTCGGGGTTGTTCTCTAGTGTTTGGTCATGGGAATAGCCAATGGTGTCACTAAGTGTCAAATGGGGTGGGTATGGACCTATGGCGTTGAAAACCTAATACCACCACAGAATGTTCTTTTAGATATTGTTGTACATGTACTGTGCTGGCTGAACCCAACGTAGTCTACGGCTACGTGTCCAGGGCAGTTACATGCGCTCCGTGGAATCAATTGGACATATATCATACCTGATATCTGGAGCCAAACTGCCGTCAAACAGACAGATACTGCAAATTTTTTTTTACAATATGCGTTTATAAATATTGGCAGACAAAATTGTGAAAAAGAAAGTGTTAAGCTAGCAGTCGATGCAGCTTAGTTTTTTGGCAACAGGCGCGCATACTAATACGTGATAAATATAAATGTCAAGGTAAATTGCTAAAAAATTGCCACAAAGTGCAAACAGCAGATCGGATACATTAAAATCGAACGTGAACATTTTCAAGGAAATAATGAACGATCTGTTCGATATCGCTAGTGAAAACTGCCTGGATTAGATGCGTATACAAGAACACAAGAAGTTTTTGTTGATGCAAAGAAAGAAAGGAAGACCAGGGTACATTGCAGGCGTTCACAAGAAGTTATACTGCCGAGAACAGCGATCAGAACAACGAAAGCAAAAAGAAGAATCGCGGAAGAGAAAATATTCATAACTTAAAAATCAATCTTGTAAGTGAAATTATTGAACTGTTTGAATTCCTTAAAACATAAATCATCAACTGATATTTTGCAATACTTGATACAGTTTACATTGTAATTGAAGACGAATATGAATTCGATGATAACAGTACGGGTACAGATGCGTATAGAACGGGAGCACGGGTAGAGAAGCGGAAGAGACTCAAACAGAATTCATTACAAAGGTAATTTAGTTTAGTTCAAAACTTATATTTAGTTCGAAGTTATACGAACAATGTTAATTTTCACCGATTTATATTTTATTTTTAATACGTTGATCAATAGCGTAGAGTCATTGGTTATTCACTGGGACGGAAAACTGTTGCCGGACCTGTTTGGCAGAAGCAAAATTGATCGAATCGCAATTCTCGCCAGTTATAAAGGGACATCTAAATTGTTGGGCGCTCCCAAAGTCTGTGCTGGCACAGGAGAAAATATGGCCAAGGTTATTCATGATGCACTCATTAAATGGGATATTTTTAATAAAGTTTCCGATATGGGTTTCGATACCACTTCATCAAATACTGGCCAAAACACTGGCGCATGCATTTTTTTGCAGCACAAACTCGATCGGAAATTGAAGCGGAGCCGCGAATAACGTTTTAAGAGACAATTTTTACAAAACCTGTTATTTTTCCAGATTACCGTTAGAATAACTCTCTTTTATGACTTAAAAATGAAATTAGGCAAAATTATGCAGGATTTCGTTATAAAAATGCAATCTAAATATAAAATAAGTCAGTCAGTGGGATACACCTACAAGTTCTAAAACGTTTTTTTTCGATTTCTCTACAATTTCAATTTTGTCGCTTACAACGTTATTCGCGGCTCTGCTTTAATTAATTAAGTTCGCATGTCGCCACCACATGTTGGAAATCGTATTAGAAAACGTATTTGAAGTCAAGCATTCCAAAACAAGTGGGCCTGAAGTGCCTATTTTTAATCGATTTGCTGCCACTTGGGAGATCTCGACCACAAATCGTTTAAAAGCGGACTCGAAGACCCAATTGTACACTCAAAAATTATTAATACTGACTGCGAAGCAATTAAGAATTTCTGCAACCAACAGCTACAACAAACGCAAATCCGCGCGGATTACAAGGAACTACTACAATTATCAATAACGTTCCTTGTTGAAGTCGGCGTAAGCTTTCGCTCACGTCCAACATATCATGTAAGGTCCATGGGAAAAGGCATATACACCTTGAAAATATACCTCTTTCGGGACACAACGAGAATTGAATGGACTACGCTATATATATGTATATGTATATATCGCATATGCAGAAACCGACCCAAATATGTCTGAAGCGATTTTACGTAAATGGAAAAGTCATGTGTGGTATTTGGCACCGAAAATAATGGCTTTAGCGGTTTTTGATTTGGATCTTTCACGCTAAGAGAAACGAAACATGGTTAGGCGCAACAGAACCAATCGCAAAATTGGATGTTGATCGAAAATTCTCCGACCCAAAACTCTTGCTGTACAATAATTTGAGCGATTTCGTGTCATACAAAACCAACCATTTTTTTGATACCTTCCGATTGACCACTGAATTCTTGAAGCATGATCTATCCATTTGGGATTCGAAAGGAGATTATCAAGATGCCCTCGATGTTTGTCGTGATCTGTTTGTTGTTAACGACGCTGACGAACGTGGTGTACAATTTATGAATTGTTACAACAGGATCCTTACGAAAGACGAAGAACAGAATCAGTTTGTGTTACAGTGCATTGAAGCACATCGTTGAAAATATGCCTCACGCAACAAGTCGGATCTAATATAATCTTCAAATTGTTGTAACTTTTTTGTTTCTCTAACGATTTTGATCATTTATGGCTTGTTAGAATAGAAACTGTATTTAAAATCGATGTCAAAGAAAAATATTTTTAGTTGCTTAAAATACGTATTTTGATTTAAGACCCCATATTTCACCATATAAAGTGTGTTTTTATTTTTCAATAAACTTTGGACAGACCATAGCGTTATCCGATCGGCCCCATATTTTTTATTGGAGGCTTGTAGGCCAAATGAAAACTTTTTCGGCCAGGCAATCAAGGATTGCAGCAACTTTCGGTTTCTGCCTCATATGATAAAAATGATCTAAAAACACAGTACAACAGCCAATCTGGGGGGTGAGAAATTCCAAGTCAGGGTTATGGTACTAGGTCAGTACAGTAAAACCCTCAAAGGGTTTGACGTTCGTATGTGTCAGTTTTTTTTATGACCTTTTAAATTTTTGCCTTATCTTGATGTTTTTTTGTTTAGTTGTAACATTTTGGCAAAAACGTAGTTTAACATAACTCGAGAACCACTTGTCCGATTTTGATGAAACAAATTTAGAAAAATTAAGAATTACAATTTCTCTAATCTGTTTTTATACCGTATTCCTATATGTGCAACACTTTCGAAGTTAAAAATCAATGTATGAAGGGAAAAAAGTATTTTTTGCCTAAAAATTTAAATATTTTTTTTTTTTAAATTCATAAAAAATCCAAAATGGAAAAAAGTGCCAAAACAAATTACTTTCGCGTAAAGTCACACAACTCATGAGCAAAAAAAGGCATAGATCATGAAAATCGATGCCCGCGTTTCTCATTTATTCACAATTAGGTAAATGTATGAATTTCAAAAATTTGCTCCAGATATGCACAACATTATTTGGAGAAAACATTGACACTCACAAACCGAACTCTCTCATATTTTTCTACTGTACTAAAAGAGATTGATGTGGCAATACTGGTTCTATAATGTTCACATAAAACATGCATTGTCATTATACTTCTTCTCTTTCTCACACTGGTTCTGTGATTTTTGTCATTCAACAAGTGCCGACGAACGCGAACAGTAAAAGTGATTTTTCTCCAGTTTTTTAAAAGTGAACAAAACTGAACGGAATATGGAACTGTGCAAGCCAGATATAAATAGCTTTTGCTACTGCTGTGGTCAATATGTCTCAACACATAAAAAAAGGGGACATTTCAGTACTGATTTTGTTCAAACATACGAGATGTACTTCAACCAAAATGTTATAGTGAACGAAAATTGGGTACCAAATATAGTGTGTAAAAGCTGCTACAACCGTCTAATGGATTGGAAAAATAGAAGACGTGAAAGTATGCCATTCGGTATCCCAATGACTTGGACTAATCCTGGCGAAGGTCACAATCCATTGAATTGCTATGCATGTGCGAATAAAGGAGCCGCAAAAAGGATAAGAAAATCGTATAATTACGTTGGTGTTGCAAGTGCCGCAACACCATTGCCTCATTCGGACCACATTCCTGTGCCAAAAGCATCTAGCCCAGATATTTTCTCTTCTACGACTGCTCCGACATATCATGCACGTGATGATCCCCCATATGAGCCATCAGTATCCAATGAGCCAATTTTAATAAATCAAAATAAGCTTGATTCAATTGGTGCCAAGTTGGAATTAACACAGCATAAATCGGAAGAGCTAGCTTCCATTTTGAAATCAAACAATTTGTTGGCACCCGGTGTGAAAGTCACAGCTTATCGAAGTCGTCAGGCAACACTCCAAAGTTTATTCCTTGTGAATGATGAAAAAACTTCTGCATATTGCCCGGATGTAGGAAAATTGATGGACGCAATGGAAATAAAATATGAAGCAGATGACTGGAGATTATTTATTGACAGTTCAAAACTCAGCTTGAAGGCGGTTTTACTGCATAAGACCAATAAAAAACCTTCAGTTCCAATCGCCTATAGTACAGAAACGAAAGAAACATATGATGCACTGGAAAATATTTTAAAAATGGTGGCGCATATGCTGCGATTTAAAAGTTGTAGCAATGCTTTGCGGTCTTCAAAGCGGCTATATGAAATATATGTGCTTTTTGTGCGATTGGGACACACGATTTTCCGGTGACCAATATACATGCCACGGATGGAAACTCAGAGAGCACAGCAGGTTACAAACGGCCAATATTATTCGTGAGCCTCTAGTGCCGAAGGAGAAGATATTGCTGCCTCCACTGCATATTAAACTTGGAATTGTTAAGAATTTTATCAAAACTGTCGCCAAGAGATGAAGTTTTCTTGTGTTTAAAACTAATTTACCCGAGACTCAGCGAAAGTAAAATTAAAGAAGGTAAGTTATAATATCACATTCATTTCCCATGATTTTTCATCTTAACAAATTAATTTTTTCCAATCATGCGTAGTAAATGGTCCTGATATACGAAAGCTGATTTAAAGTGACGCATTCAACAATATTTTGATTGACGCTGAATTGAATGCATGGCAGGCAATCAAAGAAGTAATAGAAGGCTTGTTGGGAAAGCATCGTTCTAACAACTATGATGTTTCTGTCGCAAGGATATTAAGAGCATTCTCGGAAATTGGTGTCCACATGTCCTTGAAAATCCATTATTTACATCATCATCTGGACTACTTCAGCAAACAATTGGCTACCGAATCTGATGAACAAGGTGAACGCTATTATCAAGTTGCTATGCCATTTGAAATGAGGTAATACTGATTTTTTATTTTTTCAAACTCATTTTAATAAAACAAAAACTTACAGATATAGAGGCAAAAAGTCGCCGAGTGCAATAATTGCGGAAATTTGCTGGTGGAGTAAGCTTGTGTGGCAAGACAAGGATGATCTTGATGATAAAGAATTTTCAGGGGATGCAGAAGGGCCAACAGTGGAGTCACACATTGACATTATGTGTGGTTCAGAAACTGATGATAGCGATGAATGCGATGCCACTAGTCCCGAACAACCACCATTGAAAAAGTCTAGGCAATATTTAATAAAAATAAATAAATAAAATAAAAATAAAAAATTATAAAAATGTTTACTTAATTTTTTTAGTAGTTTATGGCCAGAAGTCTGGATTTATTGGGGAAAATTTATAAAAAAGGCGATAAATGTCACTTTTTTGAATAAAAACAAATATCAATATTCTTGTCAAAATGGGATACTTTCACTTAATTGTAAATAAAAGCAGAACGCGTTAATCGATTTCTATGATCTATGTCGCATTTTGTTTATAGGTTATGTGACTTTACATGAAATTAATAACACTTGATCCTTTTTTCCGTTTTGGATTTTTTATGAATTTAAAAAAAAAATAATTTTAATTTTTAGGCAAAAAAATATTTTTTTTTCTCCACAAATTTATTTTTACCGTTTTTATAAAGAAAAACGTTATATGAACGGATTAAAGAAATTGTAATTCTAAATTTTTTTGAGTTTGTTTTAGCAAAATCGGACAAGTGGTGCTCGAGTTATGTTAAACTACGTTTTTGCCAAAATGTTACAACTAAGCGAAAAAACATCAAGATAAGGAAAAAATTTAAAAGGTCATAAAAAAAACTGACACATATATCAATAATCCAATAATACACAATAATCCCAAAAATGTTCCATAGTGTAATTACTATGCTTTATGTTATTCCAAAAAATTGTTTTATAAAGTATTTGGGAATTCGTTTGCAACATAATACTTCTTTGAGTTAACATATACGAGTACAATATTTCAAAATAAAGCTTACACCAGCTGTTGGATTTTTATATAAGTTCAAAAATAAATTTGATCGTAGTACTAAATCGTTATATATTAAAGTCATTTTAACTACTTAGCTGTAATGTTTGGTTGAAATAAAGTACTGAATTAAAATCTCTTCAACGTATACGTTTAATATTAAGTACATTTTGATTGTTTTTGTGTTGTAAAGCTTCTCTCCGCCATTAGATCATTTTGATAAAAATCTATTATGCTACAAAATTCTTTTGACGAAACGTCAAAGACTTGGTGCAATATAACATATTATAAATTCTTTACCACATTATCGTGACCGGAATATCTATTTCTCATGCGAAAATTTTCACCAAAAACCGCGCGATTTTTGTTAAAAAAATTTCATTTTGTTTCTCGTATAGTAATAGTTGTAAAAATTGGCGCCGCAGGCAAAAATTTTGTTTTTCATACATTAAGAAAAAATATTATTCTTAAAAAGTTTCAAAATTGCCAAGCTGTAAAACTCAATATCATAGAAAACGATTCGCTCTAAAATTTTATAAGATTGTCGGATGCTTGATGGCTTTTTCATTGTTACCAGCAAATTTAATAAGAACTGGCTGGGAGGACACAATCATGGACGGAGAGCAGAAATTTACTAAATTTTTTGAAAGGCAGTGGTTACGGATCACTAAAATATTTGATTTACATAAAATGGTTTTTATTCTAATTCTTCAAAACAGTTGCGTCCAACTCATATGCATAATGTGCCAGCTTTTACAAAAGAGCTTTCTCACCTACAGCGAGCTTCGACGAGAGCTTTTACATATATGAGGGCACAATACAAGAATGGAAATTTTTTATTTCGAAATGTTATAAGTTGTATAATTTATTTAAGCCAAAACACTTTAATAATTCTTTTGAAAGATCTTTAAAAAAACGTCATCTTCAAAAGGCTTGCTGTGCTTTGCTAAGGATAGAGCAACAGCAAAAGGAATCTTTTCTTTGATATTTTTTTCATATTGAAATTGGTCGACTGGCAAATTTTTCTTTTGAAACATTAATTTCAGTTCATCTACTAATTTGGCCCTATCTAAATTTTTATTCAAAAATCTCTTTTGGCATGTATTGTAATGCCTTTCAATGGTATGTTTGTGATTGCGTTTAGCATTATAACCACAAACCAAACATACAGGATCGCCGTCATTGTTTTCAATAAACAAAAACAACTGTTCCCACGCTTTATTAAATATATTTTTTTTTAGTTAACATAGACTGATCGTTGTGTGTTTGAAAATGTTTCTTTGAAATTTATTTTCAAGTTGATGGAAAAGTACTAACGTACTGAATTTGCTGTCCCTGAATAAAGCTCTTTACAACAAACGCAAATATTATAGTATAAGTGTTTGGACGCCACTGCTTTAAAATATTGCAATTTGGGTTGGCCCAAGTAACTTTAATATTTATAAGGGGTACATTCGGATGTTATTGATTCCATGCAATATAAATGCCTATAATGTTGTACATAAGAAATATTTCTTTGCTTTGCATATTTTGGGGTAATTTTTTTCTTCAAATTGGTGTTATTTCACATAATGAATAAACGCCTCAATCTAATAAATTAAAATATGTCCTCAAACTTAATCTTGGGGCTAATTTTCATTATATTATAATGTTACTTTTCATTATGAAATTTTGCCCCAAAAAATGGGGCTTAATTACATTTTAAGATTGAACTACATCGAATTTTTAACAGCACAGATATCATGAGAACGTGGAATAGCCACGTGCAAATTTTTACTCAAATTCAAAGACCATTCCATTATAAAATCTTACATTTTAACTACTATAACTACTTAGAAAGTCTATATTAGAGTTGTTAATTAAATATTTTCAATTTAAATACATAAATCGGAAATTTTGGTTAATTTAAGACTTAATTTGGTATTTTAGTATTTGAATCTCACATTATTATTTAAACAAAAATAATAATGTTTTAAAAGAAAATATACGGAATAAATTCTAACCTAAATACAAATTGATAAAAGATTTTAAAATACCTTTTTAGATTTATTTAGCCAGCTCACACCTACACAAAATACAACATTTAAAAGCAAGTAAAAAAGGCTTAAAATTTACTGTGCCGAATCTTTACATTTTTGATACAAATAATGTAAAAAACTTTAGTAGTTAAATTATGGAGGTGAACAAAATTTTTTGAGGTGAAAAAAAAGTTTTTGATTTGAAAACAAATTTTATGGTGGACAAAAATTTTGAGGTGAAAAAAATTCTTGAGGTAAAAAAATTTTGTGGGAAAAAATTTTTAGTGTACCAGTCGCTACTATGAAATTGTACTTAAATACACCAATTTGTATGAACAATTTAGAGGTACCTTCACATTTTCACTCATAACTTTTCAACCGCTGGACCGATTTTGTTAATTTTCGATACCAAACTGCTCGCGATGTCCAATAACAATAAACTACATATAGTTTTTTCTTACGTTTTTATTATTTTGTTGTTTTGCTGATTTTTAAACCCAATACTAAGTAATAGCAGATAAGGATAGTCGACGTGTAAATCAACCTTTAATTACTCATTTTTTAGAAAAGTTAGGAAAAAGAGAAAAGTCGTTAAATTAAATAAAAAAGGCAATTGACTGGGATTTAAAAACTTTTAAGTGTGTTTTTGTATTATAAGTATAGAGATTTCATCGTAAGCAGTGGCCAAATAAAATTGTGTACATATTACAAGGTTCGGTAACTGAGAGAAAATTTTCCTGATTTGTAAGCAAATTTTTCTCATTTCTGCACAAATTTCAGCAAAATCTGGTAAAACCCAATTGGACTTGCAAAAAAATTAATTGATCTTGCAAAGAAAATCAATTGAAAACAAAACAAGTAAAAAAAGCTAAATTAGGCTGTGCCGAATCTTTGAATACCATTCACCAATATCCTAAAAAGATGTTCTCTACTGTTCTTGATACAAATAATATAAAAAAACTTTTGAAGTAAAATTATGTAGGTGAAAAAATTTTTTGAGGTGTACAACTTTTTTAGATGTCAAAATAACTTTTTTGTTGGAAAAACAATTTAGAGGTGAAAAAAATTTTTTTAAGTGAAAAAATTTTTTGTGGTGAAATAAATTTTAGTGGTGAACAAATTTTTTGAGGTGAATACAAAATATTCACTTCTAAGCGACTGGTGAAAAAAATATGAGAAAATATATAATGTACCAGTCGCTACTATGGAATTGTATTAAATTTGTATGGAAAATTTAGAGGCACCTTCACATTTTCACTCATTTTTGTTACTGGCTAATAGGGACTAGCCCTGCAGCAGAATATGCCTAATGGAGAGAATGCACTTTCTGATGAGGCACGTATTGACAAATAATTGGAACGAATGTTCTTTCTTTAAGAAATTAATGTTGGACAATATGCCTAATGGAGAGAATACAGTTTCTCATGCGCCACCTCTTGACGAATAGTTACAACTTATATTTTTTTCTTTAAAAAATAATGTTGATTGGCACAACTTCAATTGCTAGAAAAACAAAAAATATAAATTGGGAGTTTTACAAAAACAAAAATACATTTTATGGAATGAAACGAAATACCAACAAAGCTTATCAATGGAAAATAACCATGGTTGGCAAGCAATACCTCTTTATTATAACGGTAGTTGTCTATCACGCTCTTCAAAATTGAACTGGTAAAATAATGCAAAAAGCCTGGTTATACAAAAAGACACTTGCCTTTAATGGAATGGCCATTTTAAAATTTTTGTACCGGTCTTAAAGTAGCTGTGGTAGCCAACTACCGTTATTATGAAAAGGTATTGAATGCCAAATATGAAAACAACAGAAAAAATAGAAAAATATAGAAGCATTTAGAACCATTTAGAAGTAAAATACTGTATTCGATCTATGTAACATACCGATGATTGATGAGCAATTGTTCGTTTGTTTTCAATATTAATGAGATGAATTGATTCAAATTATTTTATTTAGACAAAAATATTACAAAATACATTCCACTTTAAATTAAATGGCCAAAAAACTTGAACGAATGTTCTCAATTGTCAATTTTGACAAGCAGTAGTGTCAATTAATAGCTATATTATAAATATAAACGATTAAAGTTTTCAACAGAAGGTTCATCTAGGTGTTACTTACGCAATTATTGTAATTAGATTTATATACATAGGAAAAAACAACTCTGAGCCAATTTATTCGGTGACTTTTTGCATGAAATTCTTTTTTGGATGGAGAACGGTGTAGAGAAAAACAAGCACTGTATTCATTTTTCGTATGTTTTTGTTATTTCTCTTTCGCACTCATATGTATTCCTCTTTTGTTGCTTATAGTAAATATTCGGACAAAACTTAGCAAGCAACTTTAAAAATGGAATTGAGAAAAAAGCATGTAAAATCAATTGCATAATACCGTAGTAACAAAAATAAAATAAAAAAAAAAAATTAAATAATTAAAAAAGAATGAATTAATTAAGTACTTCTAAGGCTTTTATACAGCGGTTCCCACTAACTTTTACTTCACGGACCCCTTAAGACATTTTTACTGGCTGACGGACCCCAAATTTTTAAATTTTATATTTAAATAAAAACATTTACATTAGAGTATTCAAAAACCGAAACCGGTCAACCGGTTTCTTTATTTTTAAAAACCGATCGGTTTCGAATATTTTGTAAGTTCGAAGAAAACCGAAAACCGGTCTTTTTTGTTCGGTTAACCGGTTTTTTTAATTACATCACCAACTGGGTTTCTTGGTCTCTTTTATTTTTTCCGAAGACTTATAATCGTTTGCTTGGTTATGAAGATTTAGATGTAAGTCTGATAGATTCCGATGAAGACTTAACTTTGGATATTTCAAATTCTAATAGTTTAATTTCTGATCTAAATAGCACAACAAACAGTATTCAAAATCCTAAAAAAGAGACTGTACAAAATCATTCATCATTATATGATGATTTCATATATCTTGATAAATGCTCCAAAAGAACTAAAAAGTTGGAAAATTTATATAATTGTCTTTTAACTACACTAGTTTACACCGTAAATGTACATTTGATCAGAGGTGATTTTCCTTATGTATTTTCTCCCGCTGAATTCGAAATTTTTTTTTATTGAACAGTTTTTGAGATATTGTGATTTTTTTAATTTTTCGACCTTTTTTCACTTGACAAAACATATCTCGAGCTAGAAATGTCCGATTGTGTCGTTCTTTATACCCAAATGGAAGGTATTGAGATGACGAACAAATATGTATAATCGGATATTTGATCGGTAAAGCCGTTCAAAATATATCGATAACATTATGGCACATTTTCAAAAAAAACATATTTTACAGTAACACTTTCCGACGGAAAATTACAAATCGTTAAAAAAAAACGTCTGGTTTCTCTTCATGTGCGTAAACCTGATACTTTTACGTAAGAACTAAGACAAACCAGAAGAAAATCGACCGAAAAATAACAAAGTTATAAGCAATTGAGTGAATAAATCCAAATCTCATATTTTAAGAATAATTTATTTTTTTCGACAATATATTGGGTTCAATCACCAAACTACTGCTCAGTATAGACAAACCCTACGAAACTGTTCCCTTAGATCCCTGATATTTTGTTTCGACAGATTCTAACCCTGACATTTTGTTTTGACAGCTTCTAACGTTGACATTTTATTTTGACAGCTTCTATAAAACGTAGTGTCGGTTGTTTGTATATTATTCTCACAAATTTGATTGAAATTATATTTCATTGTGTTCATCAAAATGTATAAAAGAAAACGAGAATTTGAGTGCGTAAACAATCCAAAAAATTTCTGTTACGTGTGTGGCAATTTTGTCCCCCAACCAAATAGACGTAGATTTACCGATTCGTTACAACAGAATTATCTGCAATATTTTGGAATAGCACCTGCAACTTTTCATGAGCAATCGACACCAAATAATGTTTTTTTATCGTGCCACATAACTCTTGCCGCGTGGGCTTTTGGTTCATCACAGTAAGATTAAATTTATATATACAAAAGAATTAATAATAAAGTGAATTTTTATTACAAATTAGACGATACATGAAATTCGGTGTACTGATGATATGGAGAGAGCCGCTCTGCCATTCGGTTGATTGTTACTTTTGCCTAAGCAAATCCACTGGTTTTGGAAAGAGTGCCAAATGGGTTTATCCGACAGTAGCATCTGTTTCGCTTCCAGTTCCACATTCAAGTGAATATCCTATTCCTAAGTGCCCCGGTTCAATGATTGAACCTTTCGAATCATCACAAGAGACAGACACAAGCAGTGATAATGAATTTCAACAAGAGTCGCAATTGCAAAAGTTTACGCAGCCTGATTTGAATGATTTGGTGAGAGATCTCGAGCTGTCAAAGGAAAAAGCAGAGTTACTGGCATCTCGCCTGAAGCAACGGAACTGTTTGGCTCTGGGAGTATATGGAACATTTTACAGAAACCGTGATAAACCTTACGCACAACATTTTAAGAAGGAAAACGACATATGCTACTGCAACGATATTCCTGCATTGTTTGAGCAACTCGGAGAGCTTTATGATCCAAATGAGTGGCGCTTGTTCATTGATGGTAGTAAGGAGAGTTTGAAAGCAGTCCTACTGCATATTGGAAATGTAAAACCTTCTATCCCCATCGCTCATGCCTTCAACACTAAAGAATCATACGCCACAATGGTCAGTTTGCTAAAATACATTAAATATGAGCATCACAACTGGAAAATATGTTCCGATCTCAAAGTCGTCGGCATGTTGTGTGGAATGCAGGGTGGATATACAAAATATTGCTGCTTTCTTTGCCTCTGGGATAGTCGTGCTCGTGAATATCATTATAGAAGAAAACAGTGGCCAGAAAGGGAGAACGTCACAGTGGGCAAAGACAATATTAAATACGTGCCTCTTGTCAAAAAAGAAAATATAATCCTTCCAGCGTTGCACATTAAACTTGGCCTCATTAAAAATTTTGTGAAGGCCTTAGACAAGGAAGGCCAAGTATTTTCTTATTTGAAACCCCTTTTCCCGCAGCTTTCTGTAGCAAAAATCAAGGAAGGCGTCTTCGATGGTCCACACATAAAGAAATTGATAAAAAGCACAGATTTTCCAAAATATTTAACACCCGTTGAAAACAAGGCCTGGAATTCATTTCAACTGGTTGTTACCAATTTTCTTGGGAACAATAAAAGCCCTAACTACGAGGGAATTATTACCGATTTGCTGAAGAACTACAAAAAGATGGGTACGGAATGCCATTATTTTATTTCATTTCTGGTTGTTTTCTATTGTATTGTTTTTACCATTTTATTTATTTCTTACAGGTGTAAATATATCTCTAAAAATCCATTTCTTGCATTCGCATTGGAATTTCTTTCCGGACAATCTTGGTGACGTAAGTGACGAACACGGCGAGAGATTTCACCAACAAATTAAGACCATTGAGCGGCTCTATCCAGGATTTTGGGATGAAGCAATGTTGGGAGACTATGTATGATTTCTCACTAGAGAAACGGATCCCAAAAGCAACCGGAGACAAAGCAAGGGCCACAACTATTTCTAACACACAAAAATGTCAAGAATGTATTGCAAGAGTATTGTCGAAAAAAAATAAATTATTCTTAAAATATGAGATTTGGATTTATTCACTCAATTGCTTATAACTTTGTTATTTTTCGGTCGATTTTATTCTGGTTTGTCTTAGTTCTTACGTAAAAGTATCAGGTTAACGCACATGAAGAGAAACCAGACGTTTTTTTTAACGATTTGTAATTTTCCGTCGGAAAAGTGTTACTGTAAAATATGATTTTTTTGAAAATGTGCCCTAATGTTATCGATATATTTTGAACGGCTTTACCGATCAAAGATCCGATTATACATATTTGTTCGTCATCTCAATATCTTGCATTTGGGTACGACCCAATCGGACATTTCTAGCTCGAGATATGATTCGTCAAGTAAAAAAAGGTCGAAAAATTAAAAAAATCACAATATCTCAAAAACTGTTCCATAAAAAAATTTAACCTTTATTTTCGAATTCAGCGGGAGAAAATACATAAGGAAATCAATCTCTCATCAACTGTACATGAAAAAAATTTCATTTTGTAAACTAGTGCTATTTGTCCAACATCTACTATTAGTGAAAGAGTATTTTCCACTTCTAGCTTTATCAAAAGCAAACAAAAAAATCGTCTTAAAACGAAACTTTTAAATTGCATATTATTTCTAAAATATTATTTTAGAACTGAAAAATAGATTTTCTTTTTACATATTTAAAATGTAATATTAAAAAAACTTATTTAATGTCAAACATTTTAAACGTTCAAATTACTAACGTACCTAATTTTACCCAATTTACAAACTTAATGATCGCTATTCATTTGATATGAATATAGCTTTATAATATTAATTTTTAAGATATTACATTAAAAAATATTAAAACCAATAAATAAAATGATGAAATGAAATACAAATAAAAAAATATTATAAAATATTTTTTTTTTTCAAAGAATGTATTTTTTTATTTTTATTACTTTATGTATTAAATTTCTATTTTTTTTTGTTTGTAATTAAAACAATTAACAAATTATATAAGCTTTTGAGCGCCCCGGTAGGCTAGTTGGTAGCGTGCTAGCTTATCAGTGCGGGGGTCTTGGGTTCGATTCCCACCAGAGGCTCTGGTCTGCTTTCGATACAACGAGCCGAAAGCCTTCGTTGCTAGTGCTCGGTTAGGGTATTAAGATATAATTTGTAATTATATGTTTAATAAAAAATAAATAAATAAATGTAAGCTTTTTATTCAAATTAAAAAAAACCGAAAAAACCGGTTGACCGGTTTTTTCTGCAAAAACCGAAACCGGTTTTTTTAAAATTCTATTTTTCGAAGAAAACCGAAACCGGTTTTTTCAAAAGGCCGGTTTTTTGAATACTCTAATTTACATCCAAAGATTTTCAGAAAATAGTAGTGAAAATTATACGAAAGATGGAAAAACTTTTTATTATTGTCAAATTTACAGAACTTAAGAGATTTATTTTTCAATTAAATTACTCTAAATTGATTCTTTAACAAACTCTGATGATTTTTTTCGAATCTGAGAACGTTATATATATCAGAAATAAAAAAAATGTGTATTCAATTAAACAAAAAAATTCCGGAGTCTGAAAAGTCCTAAGAATTAGAATACTCCAACTTTTTAGCATAGTTTCTTATTTCTTTCCAAAGTTTTAAAAATCGCAATATATTCATTATTTTTTGTACAATTGGGGTAACTGACATTGGAAGATTATTTATTATTACCTTCTTATTTTTAAAAATTTTTTTACTAACTTCTCTCGGATGCAGCTACGGACCACCTGAGGGTCGCAACCCCCCACTTGGGAACCATTGCTCTAATAGTACCGAAAAAAGTACTAAAGAATAATATTATTTATCATTTATTTATTTCTTGTATGTTATAAATACTTAAAAAAAATTTAGAAATTAAATTATGGATTTGAAAAAATTTATTTGGAAGCGAAAACAACTTTTCTGTTGGAAAAAAATTTGGGGGTGAAAATTATTTTTGTGGTAAAAACAAATTTTTTGGTGAAAACAATTTTGGGGTAAAAAATATTTGATGTGAAAATAAAAGCGACTGGTGAGAAAATATGTTATGCCATTTCAACAGGCAGACGGACATCGCTAAATCGATTTAGATATATATTACAAAAACAAATTTTTAAATATATATTTATGTTCATTTTTTCTATCACAAAAAAAAAAAAATATCAAGTCCACATGAAGCAATTACAATGTTGTGCTTTTTAACATCTAAATGAATATTGAATTGAAAAATTAAAGTATAATATGCACATAAAACACTTTATTTTGCATAGTTTTTGGCAAATATTCATTAAATAATCAATAATAATCTATTCAATATTGGTAACACAATATGTTTAATGGAGACCACCTGTACGGAAGAATATGTCTAATGAAGGCAATGAAATTTAAGATGCGCCATCTATTGACTAAAGTAAGGAATTTATATTTCTTGGGCCACCTATTGGTAAATGGTTAGAACTAAAATTTTTTCGGCACAACTTAAATTGGTAGAAAACCAAAAACAAAATATGAAGTATGAGTTACAAAAACAAAAAATATATTTTATGAAATGAAGCGAAAAACCAACAAAGCTTAACAGAAAAAAAAATAGATACAGAAAAATTGTACAAATTTGTATGGAAAATTTAGAGGTATCTTTTCACTCATAACTTTTTAACCGCTGGACCGATTTTGCTCATTTTCAATACCAAACTGCTCGGGAGGATCTTCAATAATCTGGGTACAAATAGGCACCCCAGCTAAGACAGACATCGCTAAATCGACTTCAAACTGCATAAGAATCACGAATATATATACTTTATGGGGTCTTAAACCTTTTTAAATAAAATGGTCCCTACAATTACACAGTAAATAAGTAAAAAACTCAATAAATAAAGTCATTGTAAACAAGTTTTCGAAGTCTTTTCAGTAAAATTTAATAAAAAAATTGTTTGAGCCAATACAAACTTAAAATCTAAATATCTTGTTCGCCACTGAATTTTACGACCCAAAATTATGTTTACGTGTCTCGGGGTTTTCATGTCATTTCAAAAGTTGAAATTTTACTTACAGCGTTATTTTATGATTCGAAACTATGAACAAGTTCTTTAAATATAAGAATATTCCTTAAAAAAATGTTTTTCCTAAAACAAAATTTCATATTAGGGACTTTTTCAAGGAAACTTCTTTGGTTCTTTTAAAGAAAAATACTTCAAAAAAATTTTTAAATTTTAATTAATTTTTTAATAAAAAAACACAGATCCTATGGACTTTTTCTAATAGAAAAGTTCTTAGATTCAAATGACATTTTTAACATTTTTTTAGATAGACCTTAGAGTCTCTGAATTTTTCTTTTAAAAAAGTCCTTAGAAGAAAATAAATTTCTACTAGAAAAAGTCCTTAGAATGTAAGTATTTTTCCAAGATTGATTTTTATTGATAAATTGTATTCGCTTATATACTATTTTTACATTGGTTCTTAAATTCTAAAAATATGCCCTGTTGCACTCTATTGCGTTTAAATTGTTGCTGTCAAAAGGCATTCCAAAATCGGACTCGAATTTTTCAAAACATGTCAACTTTTATATTAAAAAAATGTTTTTTGTTTTAAGTCTATTAAATATTGTTATAGATCTTGTAGTATCATAAAATATTTTTCGTACATTGCTATTAATTTTTTTCAGTGCATTAAAAAAAATCAGCATACATCCGCTACACATGTTCAGTGACGACTAAAAGCAAGAGCGTAAGAATACATGTGAGTTGAGCAGGGACAATTGTCCTAAGAAATGAACAGCACTGATTTAAATAGAAAACAATATACAAACCAACAAACTAATATTTCATACAAATGCTTGTAATAGGATACGCAAGAATTTCACGTAAACAATTATACTTCGTAAGTCATATTTTATATGCACAGTATGACACGTATTTGTGCGTACACTATAATTTTTATTCAAATAAAGGCTTTAGAATCTAATTTTTGTCTAAGAAACAGTATGCAAAATCTGGAAATTTAGGGAAAAGTCCATAGAATCTAAAAATCTTTCTATCAGAAAAATTTCTGAAAATCTAGTATTTTGTACAAGTAACATTTGCGTACAAAATAAATCTTGGGTTCTACAGACTTTATGAAATTTCTGAGTACTTTTTCCACATGAATGTCATTATTTTTCAAGAAACGAATTAATAAACATCTTTGTAAAAACAAAAATTATTACTATTTTTATTGAAAAGAATTAAAAACAAGTAAAAAAGGCTTAAATTCGGCTGTGCCGAATCTTTATATACCCTCCACCAATATCCCAAAAAAAATATCTCTTCTGTTTTTGATACAAATAATGTAAAAAACTTTTAAAGTAAAATTATGAATGTTAAACGAATTTTTTAGTGGGAAAAAAAATTCGAGGTGGAAAAATTTTTTGAGGTGAAAAAAAATTTTAGTGGTTAAAAACATTTTTTGAGTTTGAAAAATATTTGAGGTGAATATAAGATATTGTTTAATTCTAAGCGACTGATAAAAAACAAGTGAAAATATTGCCAGTCGCTACTATGAAATATTTTCATATTATCACTCATAACTTCTTAACCGCTGGACCGACTTTGCTCATTTTCAATACCAAACTACTCGTGAGGATGTCCCCCCGCTTGCGTCTCCGCGTCGTGATCGCCAGATTCCATAATTATCATATTTTTTTCATAGTCATAGGCCATTACAGAGTGGCAATCATGCGTGCCCAGGATTTTGTTTTGGTGTTGGGGGGGGGGGGGGGGGGGGGGGGGGGGGGGGGGTCACAGTGCTTTGTCCCCATATAGTGAATCGGCAAAATTAGAGGAGTTGTCGCAGAAACTTGAAATTTGGTATGCTGGCTCAGAATATCTAAATTAAGAAAAATTTGAAGTTTCGAAAAAATCGGCCCAAGGACACGCCTACTTCCGATACATCCTTAAATTTAAAAGTTTAATTCCAGCTACTATTATGAGCAGAATGAAGCAAAAATTGGTAAATCTCTGTTAAATTATGTCATTTAGCTAAGTGCTTAATTTTGTTTCATTCGGAGCAAGGACATAACAACCTCCCATATATCCTTTTTCTTAAAATCTACATTTTGGCTACATTAATGATAAGAATACAGTAAGAATTCGGAATAGTTTATGAAATTATACTTTTTTGCTCTGTGACAATTTTCGTTTCATTCGGTGCAAGGACATTACTACCTCCCATATATCCTTTTCCTCAAAAACTGAATTTTAACTACATTAATGATCAGAATGCACTAAAAACGGATAATAAGTTTTAAAAAGATACTTTTTAGATCTCTGGAGATTTTTTTTTTATTCGGTACAAGTACTTGACTTTCTCTCACATGTCCTTTTTCTCAAAAACTAAGTTTTTCCCAATTTTGCCATTTATTAATACAGATATATACTTCTGGGATTTTATTTTTTTACACAGATATCCAAAAAGCAACTATACACAATTTTAAATACAATTTACCATTATCGAAAAATATAACTTTACAATTATAAAATAAATTTTACAAAATGGCTTCATTATGTATATACATATGTATAGAGAAAATATGTCAAAAATTGATAATTTTTAAAAGGGCTACACTTATTCCTTCAAATTTTGTAAAATAACTTCAAAATAATGTTAAATTTGTTTAAGAACGATAGCAATCGTTTTCAATGCAATTTTATCATTTTTTGGAAATGCACTCTACATGAAGCATTGTCCGAATTGATACATTTTTTTAAAATGTTTGCAAGTTTCGATTGTGTGAAAAAATGTCAAAAATATTCTTTGCTTTAAATACTAGGTAATCGGGAACTAGAAGAATAATTTGTACGGTGGATATGCAAAATTTTGTATCCAATTCGGATAAAACTAGGTACAAGAGATTTTATCCGATTCGGAAAAAATTTCCAAATCATAGACTTAGAAAAGCCGAAATAAAAAGTTGTATAATTTTATATAATTTTTTTTTATACTCAATCAAAGATAATAAATTTTTTCAAACAAATGCGGTAAAAATCACAAATTCAGCCATTTTTACAAAAGCCAATATTTTGATTTTTTGTGAAAAACCGGCACTTTTTTTTAATAATATGTTAGATAATATTATAGACTTACAAAAACCGAAATAAAAAATTATTTAATTTTATATAATTTTTTATTATACTCAATCAAAGATAATACATTTTTTCAAACAAATGCGGTAAATATTACAAATTTAGCCATTTTTACAAAAGCCAATATTTTGATTTTTTGTGAAAAACCGGCACTTTTTTTTTAATAATTTGTTAGTTAATATTATAGACTTACAAAAACCGAAATAAAAAATTATTTAATTTTATATAATTTTTTTTTTATACTCAATCAAAGATAATAAATTTTTCCAAACAAATGCGGTAAAAATCACAAATTTAGCCATTTTTACAAAAGCCAATATTTTGATTTTTTGTGAAAAACCGGCACTTTTTTTTTTAATAATATGTTAGTTAATATTATAGACTTACAAAAACCGAAATAAAAAGTTATTTAATTTTATATATTTTTTTTTTATACTCAATCAAAGATAATAAATTTTTTCAAACAAATGCGGTAAAAATCACAAATTTAGACATTTTTACAAAAGCCAATATTTTGATTTTTTGTGAAAAACCGGCACTTTTTTTTAATAATATGTTAGTTAATATTATAGACTTACAAAAACCGAAATAAAAAATTATTTAATTTTATATAATTTTTTTTTATACGCAATCAAAGATAATACATTTTTTCCATATTCCTAGTATGTTCTTCTAATTCATTGGGAGCTAAAAGAATAGTTTGTAAGTAGACTATTCAAAATTTTCATCCGATTCGAATGAAATTTGGTACATGATGATTGTGACTAATTCTTTTTACTGATATTTGTACATATATCCAATTTGCTGAAAATTGGTCAATATTCAATCATATAAGTCAAAAAAATGCGGTAAAAATCACAAATTTAGCCATTTTTACAAAAGCCAATATTTTGATTTTTTGTGAAAAACCGGCACTTTTTTTTTAATAATATGTTAGATCATATTATAGATTTAGAAAAACCGAAATAAAAAATTATTTAATTTTATATAATTTTTTTATACTCCATCAAACTTAAGAAATTTTCGAATTTTCACCAAAAAAAAACCTATTTTTTGGAGTTGTAAAAAATATTTGTTTTCAAATATATATTAAATAGTGTATTAAAGGTTTACTACAAATATATCTAAGTATTCAAAAAATAAAACTTTAAATAAGTATTTAAAAAAATATATTTTTGAGAATTATTTTCGTGAAACAACTGAAAACAATATTTTTGCTCAGTAATTTTTGCTTAATATTTTCAAACTTTGGCGCCCTCTACTGACGGCGAAAGCAATCAGACAAAATTTTTTTTTTTGCATATTTATTTCAGTTAACTTCTTGTCTTTCAAAAAATGTACTTTTAAGAACAATTTGAGGCCATGCTTAATTTTTGATTTTTGCCTATGGGACAAAGCACCGTGGGGGGGGGGGGGTCCAAAATATTTTTTCTATATATTTTTTTTTAAAAGCAGGTAATTTTAAAACCTAAATTTTTCGAAGGAAGAAATTAAAACAAAATTTACAGATATTAAACCCATCTCATCAAAAACAGACATTACCAAGTAATTAAGGGAGTAAGTAACACACAAAGGGTTTCACTAGTTACTCGCTTAATTAGTTTTGTTCGCGATGTCTCAAAAATTCATGGGTGGTCATTACCCTCTCGCTTACAAAAATAGAGACTAATGAGTTACTCATAGTGAAGAAATAAGATGTTACTTTCAAAAGTAAAGTAAGTAGTTACTCTTAGTAAAATAATAGTATAAATGCTTTACTTAACCCTTTGACTACGAATGGGACACATATGCCCCATTTGGATTTTTCGTTATTACAGGCACATTTTTCAATTGATTTTGACCAATCGGTGTTGTTCGATAAAAAACAAATGCCTTCTTTGAGTTTCGTGTTTAAATTAAGGTTTTGTTATTTCAATTGGGGTTAAGGGCGTCTCAAGTAAGAAATTTGTACTTTTTTTTTGCAATTTTATTTGCCTTATATCTCTGGTTATAAATGATACTCTTGGATAAACTTTTAGTATTAGAAGTGCCAACGCCTTATATAAATTTATTGATCAGCGCATTTTAAATTAGTTCTTTACTTTTCACGGGGAGGCTGAAAATATTATGGGACATATGTGTCCCATTCGTCGTCAAAGGTAAAAATAAAGGAGACTTTTTTAATTTAATATTTTATAATTAAAAAACAAATAAAACACAAACAATTCAGTAAATAACATAAAAAACTCAGAAAACATAAACAAAAACAAAAACTTAAAAAAAATAATTTAAAATTATGAGATCCTATAAATGGTTCATATAAACTGAATCAAAATTGAACTTAGTTGTGATAAATTTCAAAACAATTTCTGTCCGCAGTAAGGCAAATTGGTTTTTTACATGCGAAACAAATTCTGTTTGTTCGATTTTCGATTCCATTTTTTGTAGAAACAATACATCGCTTCCAGACTCCTCTTTCCATCCTTGTTTGATAATGTCCAGCTAAATCCGGTACTGTCCCCAGTCTTGACCGTGTTAATAATTATCGTGGAGTCGAGGTAAAACCAACTTTTCGACTACAAAAGCCGTCTATTAACTGTGTAGCCAACTGCGTGCGAAACTCCAGATGTTTTATAGAAAATGGCTTTGAATTACTTGTGGATATCATGTCATACACTATGTGTGAGATTTGCACACCCAAATCCATTAAATCCAAAAACAGACAAAATTTGATCTTCGACTTACGATCATATTCATAGTAGGACTGAAAATAAATAAATCTTTCTTACTTGAAAAGATAATTAGAAGGTACTCAACGCTATACCTTGGTGCATAAGATCAACGCCTCCCATTCCTGCGTTATATTGGAAAATCATTTTTGGACATGTCACATTAATTTCACTTGCAGATCCAGCCTGGCGTCTTTTGACATTTACCGTGTGAATTGGATTTATTAAATTAGATCCCATATGCACTGCACGATTATCCATCCATTTCACAATTGAAACTCCTTTTGACAGAAAGCTTTGGAAGTCTCCACGATCAAAAGATTTATCGGTGTCAAATTTTGGCATTTGTGCACGATTTTTTCTCAAAGTGTCACAGGCTCGTGTTCCTTTGGTCAAAAGTTTATGTAATAAAATTGGACTATTAAAAAAGTTATGGAAATATTTCTATATTTTCCAGCCCTGCTGCCATATCTATAATAACGGATTCGCCAATGCCAACCTCTTTCTGTTCCTATATATATGTGCATAGCGCATGTTGCGGGGACGGGTTTTCGCTCCACAAGTTACTGTGAAGACATTTTGTTACTTTGGGGACTGTCCACAAACTTTTCATTATTCTACTGTTTACACTGAAGACATTTTACTGGATACAGCTCATATTACGGGGTCTTTTTTGGCTGTATATACAGATGTCTTCAAAGTATGTGAAATGCATATATATATATATATATATATATATATATATATATATATATATATATATATTAATTTTATACAGACAACCACTCTTAGCATCGCAACGGCACCACAATTTAAACCCCCAGCTTATACTGTTTCATTATATTGCGGCCTTAAATTTTACCATATGCTCGTCTATAGACTGGCATTTGCCATGGCCCAAATTTTTTCCAAATGCTGAGTTGAAATAATTTATTACCGGTGTTATATTAAAGGCTCGATCGTATGATGGGTCGTCACGGCTTGGCTGTTCAGCATTGTTAACAAAATGTAAGCTGGAAAGAAATTTTTTTTAAACGGTCTCGAGTCATAATTTTGGAAATAAACGGTACTGAATATATTTCATCGTAGACCAGTGCAATCTTAATTCTAGCAATCTGTGGATACTCATTGCTATAATCATCCCAAAAAACGCTTTCAACTCTACTTATAGAAAATATTATTATTATTTATTTATTATTATTTGAAGCACTAGAATATAGTTACAAACTATAAACTAATGGTGGATAGGGCCATGGCTACAAGGCTTTAGGCTCAAAGAAGTAATAGTTATTTAGATAAAGATATGTATTTGACATTGGAAAATTGAATTATAGGATTACAACTGATATATACAAAATTCTAATCAGATAAGATTATATACTTTAGTTTCCTTTAAGAACATTATTATTTGTGATATGTTTTCTTTAGTTGGGTTAGAAAGTAAGGACAAGGAGTTTTTATTGTTTTTGAATGTTGTCTGTTTGTATATGAAAGTTTGGACAAGAAGCAAGGATATGTTTTAGGTTTCGGGAATTTGGAATGTTACAATTACAAACTTGTGCTGTAGATAAACCAATTAAGTGACCGTGTGAAAGTTTGGAATGTCCTAGGCGTAACCTTTCTAGTTTTACAATATCTCTTTTATAAATGTTGTCTATGTTGTAAGTAAGGAACTCATTTATTGTTAATTTGGTTTGATTCAATGTCCTATACAAATCTGGTAATGTTAAAAGTTGTTTTGGAGTTTTGATGGTATATTTTTAAATATCTGTTGAAATCAGTTTTATTGTAGTTATATGTAGTTATCAATGGGGCTACGGTTGCATATTTTGCTGCTTTGTCAGCGAATTCATTTCCTTCTATTTCACAATGACCTGGTGTCCATATTAAAATAATTTGTGAAGAGATTGATTAAAGCATTCCTTATAATGGAAGCATATTTGTTGTTATTCGATATATTTGATATAGCTTTTAATAAAGAAAGGGAGTCAGAACATATTGCGAAATGGCCTCTTTTGTTTTTGATTAGGTTAGTGGCTTCCATTATTGCAATAATTTCCGCAGTAAATATAGATGTATACTTCGGTAGTATTGCGTTCTTAATGATTTTATTGTTTGAAGTTATACTATAGCTTACAATATCATTTATTTTGGATGCATCTGTGTATATGAAGTTGAAATTTTGTTTTTTTTTTCTTGTATTTCGTAGAACATTTTTATAAATAGGGCTGGATCAGTACTTGATTTTGTAAATTTGTGTAGAGTAGAATCTATTGTTTGGTTTCTAAAATTCCATGGAGGTTTTATTTTTTGTCTGTTTAGCTTTATTTCAGTAGGTGTTTCTAACACTTTGCAATTTTGAATAGCTCTAAGGATGACCGATGGTGTTTTTGGAGTCTTTTTTGATCTAATACGTTTTTTTATTCTTGTGTTTAGGGGTGTCTCCCGATTGTTGTGTAAGCTTCTAAATAATCTTGATGTAGCAAGATCTCTTTGTATTTCCATTGGCAATATATTACTTTCATTTTGCATATTAGTAATAGGGGTGGTTCGAAAAGCTCCTAAGGATGTTCTTATTGCTGCGTTGATTTTGGTCTTAATTTTTTTAGTCATGATATTGGAGAATAGCCATAAAAGGGTAGTGTATAGCTAACTTTCTACAAAAATTAAAGCTCTTACTATTGCTATTAGTGTATGGGTATTGCAGTTTAGTTTAGGACTAGAAAGACATTTTAGAATGTTAAGTTGTTTATTCAGGGAGGCTGAAAGATTTTCTATTTGTGTGGTCCAATTATATTTTTTGTTTATGTGCAATCCAAGTATTTTTAGACTTTCGACCTCTGTGAGAGAAATAGTATTGCATATAAGTCTATGTGTGCAATTTCTTTTTCTACATATGTGTAAACTTTTGCATTTTGACCTTGACAATATTGCACCGGAATATTTACACCATTCTTGGATGTCTTTAAGGGCTTTTTCGATATTGATTGTTGGGTTCTTTTTGCTATCTGATCTGATTATAAGATTGAAATCGTCTGCATAAGCAGTAAAGTCTATATTCTTATGGAGAGATATTTTAGAGCAAAGTTTGTTATAAGCTATTAGAAATAGAATTACTGACAATGGTGAGCCCTGGGGTATTCCGTTTTGAAGTGATTTACAATTTGAGTAGTAGCTGCCCACACGAACTATTATCTTTCAGTTTGACATAAAGTTTTTTATGTAATTTATAATTCTTGGTCCAACTTTCCATGCAAGTAATTGGTCAATGATCGTATGAGTGCCGATTTTATCAAATGCCTTCTCAAAGTCAAGGGATATTATTGTGACGTGTTTTTTTAAGGAAAGGCAATTCGCAATTTGATAGTCTACGTAAAGTAGAGTCAATTGTTTATTTTCCTTTCTTAAATCCAAACTGTCGACTATCGAGGAGCTTGTTGGCCGTGACAACCCACCATAGTATATTTGCTATAATTTTATCTAAAACCTTAGAAAAGCAAGAGTTCAGTGATTTGGCCGATATGAGTTGGCAATTGTCTTGTCAGAATTCGGTTTTGGTATGGGGACCACTACACTCGTTTTGAATTGTTGTGGTATTGTTGTATTGAAAATGTTGTTGTACAGTTGGAGTAATCTAATCTTCGGTGCGGCAGTTGTTTTAACATTGGATTTGGAATCCTGTCTATACCAGGCGTTTTTCCTTTCAGACTGTAAAATTTATATCTTGTTCTATAACTTCGGCTGCGGAAGATGTCGTTATTCTTGGTGTATTACGGAATAAATTGTTCTTATGTATTTGGAACTCATTATCATTGGCGTTTTTTGGCCCGGAATTTGCAAAGTATATTTGCTATATCGACTTTGTTAGTCGTAGATGTTAATGAGTGAATATCTGTACGTAAGCTATGTATGTGATGGCTTGTTTTATACTCTGTAAAACTGTTTCTCCAAAGATAATCAGTTGAAGTAGTTGGGTTGATAGTGGACGTGAACGATTTTATTTTTGCAATTTTAATTTCCCGTTTTAACATTGCGTTTAATTTTTTGAACTGTATAAGATTTTGGTTGTTTAAGTTTCTTTTAAATGCATTCCATGCTTTGTTTCTTTGTTTTTTTTAATTTGTCGAGATCTAGGTTCCACCATGGGACCCGTTTAGGTGCGTAATTCGAGGAGGTTTGGGGTATAGTGTAATTAGCAGCTGTGATTTAAATTTAAATGTGTTTTAAATTTTGGTCTGTATTGATTATTTATTACATTTTGTTGAAAAGTGAATGAGGTTATTATTGGGAAGTGATCGCTTCCAATAAGCTATCTTCAATTTTCCAGTCTACCAATGCTGCTATACACGGAGAACAGAATGTTAGATCTATGTTCTCTATTCACATTGTTGGTTTGTAATCGATCATAGTTTAAATTAATTTAAATTCTAACCAGTCGGCTTGGTGTGTTTTAAATTTTGTTCTGTATTAATTATTTATTACATTTTGTTGAAAAGTGATTGAGGTTATTATTGGGAAGTGATCGCTTCCCCATAAGCTATCTTCAATTTTCCAGTCTACCATTGCTGCTATACACGGAGAACAGAATGTTAGATCTACATGTGTAAGACTACCATGGGAGCTTAAATGTGTTGCTGATCCATCGTATAGTATTATGAATTCAGATTTGGTTATGAAGTCCCCCTAAGATTCTTCCCCAAGAGTTGTTTGTCGGTGATCCCCATGCTCTGTGCCATCGATTAAAGTCCACAGTTATTAAGGCGGGAGAATTTAAGTTGCCAAGAACATTATCCAGGTTCGTATTTCTTATTTTGATTTGCGGAGAGGGTGGAATGTAGGCGCAGACAATATTGAATTTAATTCCTGATTTTACTTCTAAGCATATATTGTCAAAGTCATTTCTAAGTGTGACAACTCTATGTTCTATAGATTTGTGAATTAGAATCCCTACGCCTCCATATCTTGTGGATGATGAAGTTGTTGAAAACAAGTGGTAATTGATAGGGACAGGAATGTTAGGTAAGGAGTGTATGTAGGTTTCTTGGATTGAAATAATTTTGGGGGAGTGTGTTTTTATTATTATTAGCAATTCATTATAGTTATTAAGATAACCGTTCATGTTCCATTGTATTATATTAATAGACATATTAAATAATGAAGTTTAGTAGATTAATGTTTACTATGAGTGAGTTGTAAAATGAATTGTGTTAAGTTTGAAAATATAAGAGTGGTTGCAGTAGTTTTAGGATAGTTGTTAGAGAATAATTGTGTATAATAACAAAGTTTGTTTATTATATTATAGATACTTAGTAATAGTATATTGAGAAAAGTGAATAATTGAGAATTGGTGTAAATATAAGAGTAAGGTTTGATTATTGTGTTTGATTTAAATATAGAGTGGGCTTGTTGATTGACAGAATAGAGAGTATGCATAAAGATAAAAGATGTAATTTTAAGTATTATAATTGAAGAATGGTGTAAAGTGGTGAAATTTTTGTGTATGAAGAAATTATGTATAGTTAAATACTTTAAACCTGACATTGTTAAAAGTAGATGGTTTATTTTTTTTTTAATTTCCTGATACACGTTTCATCTTCTGTCTATTTTTGTCGTATGTGCTCCTAGGTATACCTTGCTTGTTGGTGTTTTGACAGCAGCTATTTCTGATGCCGATAGAGATGATGCACTTTGTATTTCTACATCGTTTCCTTCGTTCTGTGATATTTCTACATCAGAAATCAAAGTGGAGTAATCTTTTACGGTGCGTTGGGTTGTTTTCTCTGTTGCTAGGTGATATGGTTTACATTGTTGTGGTATATTATTGTTGTTTTTTTAGCTTCATTATCATATTTGTTGTTTTCTGATAAGTTTACAGTTTGTGTAGATGGAATATTATTTGAATTGATTTGATAATTTACTATTGTAGAGATTGGATTTAATACATTTGTGTGGAGCTTTGAATAAATATAACTAACTTTCCTTTCTGACTTTTTTTGTTGTGACTATTGCTTGAATCTCCTTCTCTTTAATGAATATAGGGCATTTTTTGTCAATAGTTGCGTGATCAAAGTTAAGATTATGTTATTTGAAGTTTATACATGATTTCGATAGCGTACAAAGTTCGTCCGTACCTTCCAAGTGAAATTCCTGGGAACAGTGAGGGCATAATTTTTTAAATTCACAAGTTTTCCCAACGTGTCCATAACGGAAACATGTCTTGCATCGAAGAGGTAGTGGTATATAAGTGTGTACTCTTACACGCTGGTATCCAATTGAAATATCGGAAGGTAGTGAGGTAGAGTTAAAAGTTAGTATTATCAGACTTGTTTCTTCAAGTAAACTTCCTGCTTTCCTTTTAATTTTTTCGACTTTACAAACATTTTGTGCTTTCAATTCATCTTGAATTTCTTCTTCGGATATTCCAAGCAGGTCATTTGAATAAATGACCCCCTTGGAAAAGTTGAGTGAGTTGTGCTCGGGGAATTCCACTTCGATGGAAGTAGAGAGGACTTAAGCTTAATAAACTTACTTGCTTGGGTAACATGTTTGGTTTTTATTAGTATGGATCCGTTTCATAATTTGTTACAGGTTAAAACTTCACCTTCGCTTATGGTATCGATCACGAATTATCACTATTTGTCCTTTGTATTACCAGGTATTTTGGGCCGGGAGTTACAATCGATAGTATTATATTTTTATCAATAAATATTGGTGGTTGGGATATCCCACCACTGTTTGGTGGTTTTTCCATATTGTTGTTGTTTACACTTTATAATGAGAGCGCGATCACAAATTAGTTTACGTCTTTTCACTATAACGGTCAAAGTCGAACTGCTTATAAAAAATATTATACCTTTCTGCTCACAATAAAGTTTCGTTTGGTGAATTATGTGCTCTATTAGTTTTTCAAAATCACAAACTGCATCGAAGACTTCTAAAACAGTTGGGACCTCCGAATCAGCGCTTACCTTTGGATTTAAAACCTGGCCGTAAATGTAATCAGGGTCGGTATAAGCTGGCGAAAAGTAATTTTGATTGTCTTTTTTCCACTGAAATTTCATCCAAAAAAGCTCTATCTTCCATGTCTAATTCAAAAAAATTTTCTTCATCTTCACTATTCGATGCGTTCAAAAGCTGTACAATTTCATCCTCAGTTTTATAAAACCGACGCAATCTGCTCATTTTCCAAAATAACTTATATGGTTTAGATGGAAAATATATTTTCAAAGAACAACTAAAAACACTAATTTACGCACAAGTTGCAGCATGCAAACCGTTGGATATTTGATAAGAAACTAATACCTAGAATCGTTTTTGTGTACTTTGCAATCTAAATAAACCAACATTTTGATGCATGCATTAAGAATATCAAAATTTACATGAAATTTTATTGCTATTATTTTTGTTGACTATTGAGTATGTAGGTAAGAGTGTGTGTGTGTGTATGCTTTAGAAATTTTCATGGATGATAAGTATGTTTGTTGTTGTTGGTGCTGATGAATTGAAATGTGCTTAATAGTTATGTATGCATGTTATATAAGGTGGCCCTTATTGTATGAGGAACGAGTTGCCAGATTGAGCCAATTTTATTTTTGAATTTTTCTCCGACATGTCTAATTTGTATCTGAGAATTATTATGCTTTTATATTCATTATCGCCGACACTGGAGTTCATTGAAAAACACAAAAAACCAATGAAATATGCTTATTTTCAATACCACGTTATTTTTCGGGTGTATGAATTAAGTTAAATTTTATATTTTTGATAGAAACTATAATCCTTCAGCTTTAAAACCATGCCTTGATCATGTAGATATCTCTAGCAGAAAAATACTAACAGCTCAAACCACTACGCACAAAAACAAGACCTTTTAGTTTTTTTATTTTGCAAGACGGTGCCACATGCCACACAGCATTCAAAACAATGGCCCACTTGAGAGGCGTGTCCGGTGAACAATTATTTGTGGGGCTTTGTTCATAGGAAAAAGCCGGCAACGGTTGACGCACTGGAAGCCAATATTAAAGAATTTACTCAGGAGATAGCGGACGATATGTTGGAGAGAGTATGCCAAAATTGGACCCAGCGTATGAACCATTTGAGGCGCAGCCGCGGTCAACATTCACATGAAATCATCTGGAAACACTGAATTATATAGACCGTTGTATCGACTCAAATAAAGACTTCATACATTTCTCAAAATTTTATGTGTTTTTTTAAATCAAATCCGAAAGCTCTTAAAAAATTACCCATTAGTTCTTAAAAATACGTAGTGGCAACGACGTACTTTTATTTATTTATTTATTTATTACCTAACAACAAAACAAACGAAAAATAAAATTTTTTCGCATTGTGTAAAAAATAAAAATGTTTGTTGTGAAAAATTTAAAATGAAATAAACCAAACAGCAAGGAAACGCTCAAAAAACTACATGGAAACTACACTACAGAGAAAAAAATATGGCGACTTCAAATGCATAAACCTTACGTTAAAAATAAAGGTAAGATGAACTAACCTTTAGCTTATCGGTCACTTTTAGCTTAAAGTATACTTATAATAAAGAAAAAATAATTATCTGTCCGTTAACATACTTACTTTAGCTTTTGGCAAATTAGATTAATGATAAGTAACATTAAATCATATAGAGTAGTTGCAATCCATTTAAATGATATAAAAATAAAATTAAACACTTACCAACTGTTTGCTCAAATACTATTCTCCAAAAATTTAATAAAATAAAAATGCGGGTTAGATTTCTTTTATAAAATCGTTATAAAAATAACTTTAATTAATTATGAAAATAAATTGATTCGGGGGTTTAATCGGATGACAACGTAATTTTTTGCGGGTGAATAAAATATTATTAAAATGTTAGCTCAACGAAACAAATACACTGTGTGTAATTTTTTAAGTCATGGAAATATAACCATATACGAACACCACTACGTGATAAAAGACCAAAAAAAAGACCCGTGTCTTCTAGTTTTGCCCCAAGTCATGCACTTTTTTTATGGGCCCCAAAGATTTTGGTTCTCGGTGTCATTTTTGCAAAAAAGTGATAATTTGCTCAGGCTCATATATTGAAAACCGTTCGGAATAAGTCATAAAGAACAGAAATTGTGAACATATAAAATCAAAAAAAATCATCTTCAAGATTAAAATCGCAAAAAATTTAAAAAATTAGATTTTTTTACCTTTTTTCCTGTTCAGGTCCATAGGTAGCAAACTGTTCAAAATTCAAGGAAACAATAAACTACAAAAATGTACCTAAGACCTCAATAAACAAATTTCTAGAACATATGAACTTCCCAGAAATGATTCTTAACACCGTTTAGGTAGAGCTTAGATAGCCGCAAAAGTGTAAAATTTCCCAAAAATGTTTTAATTTCATGAAAATGAAGAAAATGCAGGTTTAATGTCATCGATGTGCCGATTTTCTCAAAATAATACAGCATTTCTTTCACCCATTCTCTTGCTTCTCGATCCCCTCCCAAGACTCTGGTGCATACACGCTGAAGGTAAATCCATGCCATTGAATGATTTTCATCAAGTGATGAATCGAAGTTACTCTTGAATAGCTTTCTAATGCCAGGGCCATTAAGTGCGCCTGTTAAATGAAGACAAAAAATAAAGACAGAAAAGAAAACATTAACATAGTGTAAATAGTACAATGAGGTGAACAAAAATTCGTTTTAAATTTACTACAATACCTTTTTTAATTTTGTCATCGCTACGCTTTGGGAAAACGCTTTAATGAATTTTTTAACAATTCCCAATTTTATGTGGAGCGCTGACAGCAAGATGTCTTGAGTATTGTCATTACCACCCAAAGCTTTTATATCGTTGCAGTAAGCGAACGAATTGTCATCATTTATAGTGTAGAGGCTCTGAAATTCAGCTTGCCGTTTGCGGTACGCCGTAGAGTTAACATTAGCATGTGTGAGTTTTCTTTGCTTTAAAAACGCTGTCAAAAATATGTCAAGTCGCTGCGATAGTCCCAATATTAATAAAATGAAATCCATTTCCATTTGTGTTATTAGTTATGGTCCATCTCTTCCCTGTTGGGGCTCATAATCGATATCAAATGGATTTTCATAAGAATCACCACTTGCTCTACTCATTCCTGTAAAATCTGTCGTACGATCTGGAGTTGGCGGCCTTGGTGATACAAAGTTTTCAGGTGCAAGCACTGGTAGTGTGACTGCTAAAGTTGCTTTATAAATTTTGTTCTTCTCAGCATGTCGATTTAGACGACATGTGTAATTTACGCATGCATAGCAGCTGGTTGCGTCATGATCACCTGGGTGATTAATCCAGTTTACCGGCTTACACTCAACCACTCAAGAGATTGGCGACACACTGTATTAGGTGTGTAATTTTCACCGGTCAAGTCTACTTCGTCGGGAAACAACTTATATGCTCTAATGAATTCACTAGTTAAAAGATTCTTTTTCTTTTGAAATCTTGTAGAACTTTTTTTCTGATTTGATGACCGCAAACGTAGCAAAAAAAATCAGTTTTTTTACATTGCATATTGAAATTGTCAGTTGCCAATGTTGTGTGCGAATTATGCTGTAGCACTTTCTCTATAACTTTCACCGCTGAGCTCTCGTTGTTGTCGCGCTGTGTAATGCCTAGATGTGAGCGTGATTGTAGTTGATTGTTTCCTTGAATTTTGAACGGGAAAAAAGGTAAAAAAGATCGAATTTTTTGCGATTACTACTTTAAAAGTCTATATACATATGTTAAGTTATTTATTAAATTTTTTTATAGTTTTAATACATATGTTTTGATATAAAAATAAACTCATAATTCTGAATTTTTGGGGATTCAGATTTTTAATTAGAAAAAGTAATACAATTGGAATCACGAGGTTTTTTGTTTTAAAAGAAAATATAGAAATTAAATAATTCCACTTAGGTCCTGTGCGAGGTAGATAAATAAATTATGAACTAAATAAAAATTGACATAAGATTTTAAAATTTCTTTGACAAAATATTTAAACAATTTTTAAAATTTCATAGAAATTTTGATACCTTAAATTAGTTTAGATTTTATTTAAAACATTTAAACATTTAAAAACAATAAACAATTTTTGATTATTTTTACCCATATAATAATACGAGTGGAAGTATACGTATAGAGGAAGTATAAGTATAGAGATTTCATCGAAAGAAGCGGCTAAATAAAATTTTGTACATATTATAAGGTTCGGTAACTCAGATAAAATTTTCCTGATTTCAAAGCAAATTTTTTTCATTTCTGCACAATTGTACTTGCAAAAAATCAATTGCTTTTGCAAAGAAAATCAATTGGCAACAAAAAATACAAGTTATTTTGAATATATGTATACTAAACATAGTAAAAAAAATGGTATTTTGGAAATAATTTGGGGGGGCCCGGGCCCTCTGGCCCCTCCCTTGGGCACGCCACTGATTAAGCATATAAATAACGCCGCTGTCAGGATCGAACCTCCTAGAAATCAAATGATCTTGTACAATGTCATAGCAGTTAAGAGTTGGGCCATACCAAAACATATTGCCGTAAACAAGTAAAATGTGTCAAATGTGGTTTAGGTCACCTAATAATTGATTGTACAAAAGACATAGAGACACCCCCATGCTGCGTTAATTGCTACAAAACCATTCAGCAAATTAAAAAGGTTGTAATGTATATAAGCAAAATATTTATCTAAGCAGTGGATATAGAAATAATCAATATATTTTTAATAATTTAGACTACTCAAATAAATTACACAAAAATACAGGTTCAAAAATTAACCAAAATAATACTTTTTCGTATTCTGAAGTCCTACGGAACCCACAACAAAATCAAAACAATTCTTTTGAAAAAATTAAAAATTTTATTCAAAATCAAATCGAAAAGACCAACAAGATTAAAAGCATGATGTGTGTTTTAATAACAAAATTATGCAGTTAAAACTTAGAATAGCAATATGGAACGCAAATGGACTTTCCAATCATATTCAAGAGATAGAAATATTCCTTAAAACTAATTTAAGGATGGTTTCGAAGACTCATTTTACGAGCAGAACATTTTTTAAGATAAAAAATTACGATGTAACAAATGCCAACCATTCAGACTATATAGCACATACAAATAAGACGAAATTAGAAAACTAAGTCTTCAAGCTTCATGTATAAAAATTATGTGTGATTCTACATACGCCTCTTTATGTGCTATTTATTTTTAACCATGTTTTTCAGTTAAATGTGGAGAATTTTAAAATCTTGGCCTGCGATTTATAATTGGTGGAGATTTCAATGCGAAACATAGATGGTGGGATTCGATATTAATAAACCCTAAAGGCAGAGAACTTTATAAATGGGAAAATATTGGTTGCAATTCGATAAAAACCGTTAACATTTATTTGTAAGGATTTAATTTTATTTCGAATAACCTAAAATTCATTAATAAAACAAAAATGTTTTATTGGGAACTAAAAAAAGGGAAAAGAAACTAAAAATCAATCCTATTATTCAATTATTAGTATTTCCAATCATCTTTAGAAATAAAATTCGTTTAGTATTTCTGTGCGATGAAAGAAACCATTTATTTAGTGAATATATTAGAAATTTGGTACAATCTATCAAATTTATTAAAAAATTGTCGATATTCAAGAGTGGTTACTACAAGTAAGGTTATTCTGATCAAATATATTATTAGGGATTCAGTAGAAGCAACCAAATTGTGGATTGTATTGATAATAGACGTCACCAATGATTGGTATTGATAAACAATTTTTTGACAAATATTTGTTTTCCTATGAAATTGTTTAAATTCAAAATTAGCCATCAAAATTTATAAGTGTTTGTGGTGTGGTGGGTAGAGCGGTAGCTCTGTATTCCAAATTTCCGAGTTCAAATCCCGGAAAATAAAACATTTAAAAAATTATTTTTTTATAAAATTTCTTATTTTATTTTCGATATTTCGCTAACAATTTGTTAGCATCTTCTGGAAAACAAAATTTTAATATTTATAAAAAGTTGACAAACAAAAAATATTTAACATTTAAATATAAAAAATACTTAACATTTAAATATAAATTAAATTTTTAAAAAAATTAAATTAACATTTAATCAAATAGAAGTGGTAATTTTATAAACAACATTTTCTTGCTAAAGATCATAAAAAATATTTTCATATTGGTTTAATACTTTGGTTTATGAAATTTAACATAATAAATGTTGTTTATAAAATAAAATAACATTATGAAATTAAATTATTATAGTTATTAAAAACTATATATATACGAATTATGCAAATATATTGTAAATATTCTTAAAGAGATAACAACATTTTCTAGATACAATATTAAGAATTCTTTACAATTTAAAGATAGAATTAGAGTACAACATATAGAAAATGATGAGATTTTAGTTTCATTTGATGTTGTTTCACTATTTCCTAGTATACCAGTTGATTTAGCAATGAGTACAATAGAAGAAAAGTGGGACGTAACAATGCAACATCCAGAGATGGAAGAATTTTTATTTTTACGTATTTTAAAATTTTGTATAGAGGACAATAGATATTTTCAGTACAATAGGAATATATATATACAACAAATGGGACTTCCAATGGGATCTCCAGCTTCTCCAATTATTGCGGATATAATAATGGAGAAATTGCTAGATGAGTCTATAGAGAAATTAAGTGTAAAACCAAGGATAATGACGAAGTATGTAGATGACTTATTTTGTATCATTCCAGAATTAGCAGTTAACAACATGCTTACAACATTAAATAGTTTTGATCAAAACATTAAATTTACAATGGGGAGGGAATGTAATTCGATACTCCCATATTTGGATACATTGATAATTAAGAGAGGCAACAGATTAATAATGGATTGGTATCAGAAACCAACTGCATCAGGGAGAATAATTAATTATTACTCTAAACATAGTAGGAAGATTATCATGAACACAGCTAAGAATTTTATAGAGAGAGTATTGACAATAAGTGATGTAGAATTTTATAGAACATTATAAAGATCAGAGATATATTACGAGATAATGGTTTTCCAACTGAGTTATCTTATAGATTAGTAGGTCAATATAGAAATAGGATGACACAAAATGGAACATACATAACTGAACCACGAATTTTTGAATCTTTGACATATGTCCCTGGATTATCAGAGAGATTGGCGAGATCTAACATCTTTGATAAAGGGAAATATGGAATAGCTTATCGTAATTTAAATACGTTAGGGAAATTATTTAGTAAGACTAAAGATAGAATTGATAAGTGGGATATGTCAAATTTAGTTTACAAGATACCTTGTCAGGGAAATGATCAGGAAAATTGTGATAAAGTATATATAGGAACGACAAAGAATAAATTGAAAACCAGAGTTTCAGAACATAAATCAGACCAAAAACATAGAAATATTAATTCGGAAAAAACCGCATTGTCATCTCATTGTTCTATATTAAATCACCATCCTAACTTTGAAAATGTTTCAATATTAAGAACAGAAAATAATTATAAAAAACGTTATATGTTAGAAATGTTAGAAATCATTAATACACCTTTGACACAGAGAATGAACTTTAAAGCTGACACAGAAAATTTAGCTCAGAATTATAGATATTTAATTAGTAAAAAATTAGGAAACTTAAATGTATAGATATGTTTTTAATAACTATAATAATTTAATTTCATAATGTTATTTTATTTTATAAACAACATTTATTATGTTAAATTTCATAAATCAAAGTATTAAATCAATATGAAAATATTTTTTATGATCTTTAGCAAGAAAATGTTGTTTATAAAATTACCACTTCTATTTGATTAAATGTTAATTTAATTTTTTTAAAAGTTTAATTTATATTTAAATGTTAAATATTTTTTATATTTAAATGTTAAATATTTTTTTGTTTGTCAACTTTTTATAAATATTAAAATTTTGTTTTCCTAAAGATGATAACAAATTGTTAGCGAAATATCGAAAATAAAATAAGAAATTTTATAAAAAAAATCTTTAGCTTGAAAAAATTGAATATTAATATTAAAATAAGATCAAATAAAGTTATATTATTTTCAAATAAAATGAGCACGTTTCAACAACAATCAAGAATTGGCTACAATTATTTTTTTAATTAAAATAAAATATTTAAATAGCAAATATATAAAAGAAAATTAAAATTAGTTGTGGTGCAGTAAACAAGAATGTGAATTATGAATCTGATTGCCCAGGTTCGACACCGGAAAAATCTAAAAATTAATTTTTTTTTTAATTAAAATTTTGTGAAATGTAATAATATTTCTGTGGAATATAAATATTAAATTGTACAACTGAATATTGGCTTTCACAACTAAAAATATATTTTAATATGAAAACAGTTGTCGTAACCGCCAGAATTCACACATCTCCGATAGTTGACTTCAATACTTTCTTGCACTGTCACTCAAAAAGATATTCAATTAATAACAATGAATTCGTTTGACATATGGATAGAAAGAAATGTTAACCAAAATTTACCAATAAAATCGCTATCAAAATTTTAACAATTTGATTCATGAAGCATTACGTGACTGTCGAGGTCAGAAACATAATAAGAAATAAAAGAAGAGTTTGGCAAATGAGCAGAAATCCTAACGACAAACGAAATTAAAATAAAGCTGTGAAGGATCTTAAGTTTCGGCTGTCAGAAATAAAATACGAACAGATTTCAAATTTCGTTCGAAATTAGAGTATTCAAAAAACCGGCCTTTTGAAAAAACCGGTTTCGGTTTTCTTCGAAAAATTGAATGTTAAAAAAACCGGTTTCGGTTTTTGCAGAAAAAACCGGTCAACCGGTTTTTTGTTTTTTTTTTTAATTTGAATAAAAAGCTTATATAATTTGTTAATTGTTTTTATTACAAAAACAAACAGAAATTTAATATATAAAGTAATAAAAATAAAAAAATACATTCTTTGAGAGAGAAAATATATGTATATATATATATATTCATTTAAATTTAATTTTTTTATTGTATTTCATTTCAACAAAAAATTAACTTAAAACCAATATTTTTAAATATAATATCTTAAAAATTAATATTATAAAACTATATTCATATCAAATGAATAGAGATCATTAAGTTTATAAATTGGTAAAGTTAGGTACGTTAGTAATTTGAACGTTTAAAACGTTTGGCATTAAATAATTTTTTTTAATATTACATTTTAAATATGTAAAAGAAAATCTATTTTTCACTTCTAAAATATTATTTTAGAAATAATATGCAATTTAAATGTTTCGTTTTAATACGATTTTTTTTTTGTGCTTTGGATAAAGCTAGAAGTGGAAAATACTATTTAACTAATAGTAGATGTTGGACAAAAAGTCAAAAGACAATTATATAAATTTTCAAACTTTTCAGTTCTTTTTTGGCAGTTATCAAGATATATGAAATCATCATATAATGATGAATGATTTTGTACACTCTTTTTTAGGATTTTGAATACTGTTTATTGTGTTGTTTAGATCAGAAATTAAACTATTTGAATTTGGAATATCCAAAGTCAAGTCTTCATCGGAATCTATCAGACTTACGTCTAGATCTTCATAACCAAACAAACGATTATAACAGTGTTCGGAAAAAATAATTGAGACCAATTAACCCAGTTGGTGATGTAATTAAAAAACCGGATAACCGAACAAAAAAGACCGGTTTTCGGTTTTCTTCGAGTTTACAAAATATTCAAACCGTTCGGTTTAAAAAAACAAGAAACCGGTTGACCGGTTTCGGTTTTTGAATACTCTATTCGAAATCTTAACGTTTCAAAAATAACGAATATGAATAATTCTTTATGAAATCATCGAAAAAATGGAAAAATTGTTGCTGGACCATTTTGGATTTTGTTAAAATTTTGTAAGGGTTCCAAAAATTAAAATCTAAGACGATTTAATTTTTGCGTTTTTTTTCCAAATTTGATTAGGGAATAACTTTTTAACGGGTCGCGGTATACCCCTTATTTTTGAACCAATGTTCTCAGCCGGGAATACATTTTAATTGTGTGTAAAAAAAACTTTTTTTAATAATTTTTGTTATCGAATCGAATGGTGAAGTCAGATTTCCTGTAAATGCAGATGCTTTTGCTCTGAAAGAAAAGGGTATCCAAATCACCGTTTTTGGCGGCTGTGCGCATGTGCAATTCTGCAATTTCTGACGAACTCATATATATACATATATAACTTATACATTTAAAATTTTGATATAAAAACCAAATCGGTGTATTTTGGCTTCTCTTTAAACGCATGTTAATCCAAGAGGAGAGGAAATAACAAAACAGGTCTTGAAGTATTTTAAAGTTAAAGGTAAGGAGTAAGTATTCTGTAAATTGTATCGTAAGAAACATGTCTAAATTGTAGCCTGTAATATACAAATTTTAAAATTTCATATAACGATATATTTATTACAAGTTGTCTGCACGAGTCAATTTTAATTTTGTATTTTTCTACGACATGTGTATTTTGTATCTGAGAATTATTATATTATATTTTAAGTTGCTTTATTTCGCGTAAACCTTGGATTTTGGTTTTTGCATCCCTTAAGATCATTTCCAGTTAATTTGAGTAAAATCTAAGATATTGTTACGATTTTACCCTTTATAAAATCGTTTATTTATTTACCTTTTAAATAAATCGAGTCCTATTCTTATTGAAAATAATAAACACCGTTGAAATTCTTTAATAGCTACCTTTTATTTAAATACAAACTTAAAACGATTACAGAAAACGCTTTAATAGCACACTTTATTTACACGATGTAAATAGACGAAACGTTAGCCGCACTTTAGTTCTTAATACTTCAGCGTTTTATTCAAAACTTAACTGCTGCATCACCAAGTACCCGTACTTATATGAGTAGTCAGGTATTTTAGTTATTTCCAGTTATTACTATACTAGATTTTTCCAGCTGTCAAAGAATTTACTATTTCCCGTTATAAAATTTCTTGTAAAGAAATTTCTGTAACAATATGCTGGCTTTGCCGATTTAACGATTTCATATAGAACAACCCATATTAGTCATGGAACGCTACAAGTCATTTTAAGCGTCCGACAAAGCGAAGCTTTCCTATTAAAGATACAAACGGTGCATGGTGCATAAAACGTTTCAACCTCATGAGGTAAGTGACACTTCTTACACAAAAGAAATGTAACATTTTTTAATTAGTCCCCGCCCAATGGATTGGCCAATTAAGCATATTTCACCTTAGGAAGATCGGAAGGAAATATTCCCAATAAACATTAAAAAGTTAAAGATTCAAGTGCTTTAAATATTGCTTGTATTGTGCTTTATCTATGTGATCAAGCTCATACAAATAAAAATAATTTGCTTTATGCCTTTCGTTTACTGTCAATATTTTAACATAAAATTAAAACATTTGCTCAAATTAACAATGGGGTCGTCATTTCATGTCAAACCGCACAGCATTCGGATTTGTCATCTCCGATTTTAATGAAATTCCCCACAAATATTGTAAATGGGTAGTGTTTATGAAATCATTAACGTTTCGACCCCAAACCCTTTCGCTTTTCGAAATATGACGTCATGAAAATTGGCAAAAATGTCAAAATATCGAAAAAGTGTACATACAAAGTCGTCCATAACTTCTAAACTATATAACTATATAAAGCATATGAACTCGTCGACGAAAATTTGTTTACGGCCACGTTTTTCTTCATAACTCCGGAACCAAATGAGTCTCCATCTTGAAATTTTGCTACTAATGTAGAGAGGCCTTAGTTTTTAACATATATTTTTTCAGTATTTTAAAAAAAAATGGGATTTTGAGATATGGGTCTTCGAAGATTAAACTTATAAAAATAACATTAAATACATAAAAACTTTTGTCGCGCCATTTTGAAGGCATGGTTTTCACCTTTAAAATGCTACCAACAGAAAAATGTTAGGTTGTATGGTTTAGAAGTTATGGGCGACTTTGTATGGACACTTTTTAGATATTTTGACGTTTTTGCCAATTTTCATGACGTCATATTTCGAAAACCGAAAGGTTTTGGGACCGAAAGGTAAATGATTTAATAAACACTACTCATTTACAATATGTGTAGCGAATTTCATTAAAATTGGAGATAACAAATCCGAAAAGACAGTTTTTTGTGCGGTTTGACATGGAATGACCCAATGTGAAGATTTTTATAAAATCTAAATTTCTTCCATGGATTTTCACGAAAGGGTAAGCCACATTTATTTGGAGCTAAAAGCTGTCTTTAAATTATCTTTTTTCTTATTTCATAAAGATTCTACAAATTTACACGCTTCTGAATAAAAGAAGGATTAGTGAAAAAACATCGAAAAAAATCAAGATTAAATATACAATACTAAAATTATGAAAATGTTTGTATTTATGGTAAAAAGAGTTTATACATTTTACCAAAACCAATAATTTCCCTGTTTTTATGGCTTTGTTTAAGCTTGAAGTTGGGGCTTGAAACAATTGTTATTATTATGTTGTTTGAAATTGAATTGAACTTTGATTCAAGGCTTGAATTAAAGTATATTCTCACTGTAATATTTGACTTGAATTCCAGTGTCCGTTTTGCTGGAATATGCAATTGGATTAAAGTGAAATTAGAGTATAAATCAAGGCATGAAATTGGAAAATATGACTTGAATAACACTTGATTTTAGCTTTTATTCCAGCAAAAATGTTTATTATGTTTAAGCTGAACTGCAAAAAATCTCAAAGCTTTGACTGTATTGACGGAAAAGTAGTCCAGGTACTGTCAAAAAAAAGCAGTAACATTTCTTACCCTGATAAAGGTGGGCCATATAAAATTTTAAATTTGAATTGGCTATAAAAAAAGTACTGATTATTATTTCAATTTTCAGGTTTTATTGGAAAGGTTGAACTTTGTCATTTAAGAATGGAACACAATATTATTCATATGACTACAACGACTGGCATGGCAGTATCTCATCCAATCAACCCAATTCTTCGGCTGGAATCTCTTCAATGCCAACTGTCTCAATGCTTTAATTGTCTCTGGATGGTTTCCGTAACCTTTATCCTTTATGGCTTCCCACAGAAAACAATCCAAAGGAGCTTAAATCACAGCTCCTCCAGCGGCCAATTGACATCACAATTTCGGCTGATTATTCGGTTTTCAAAAACAGTGCGTAAAATACCGATAGTTGCGTTGGCTGTGTGACATGTGGCCCCGTCTTTTTGAAACCAAATGTCGTCCATGGAAACAAAAATTCGTTGAGCAGGCACGGCAACGCTCACCCTAGACGGTAACGACGTCTTCTTGTTCATTTTCGAAGACAAATGGCTCAGTCGTGGTAGTCATATGAATGATATTGTGTTTCATTCTTAAATGACAAAGTTAAACTTTTTTAGTAAGACCAGAAATTTGAAAAAAATAATCACAACTTCTTTTATAGCCGATTCAAATTTAAAATTTTAAATGGCCCACCCCATATATATCTCAATCCTGAGATTAAACCACTTTCTTTCCATTACTATTTACGGAATAGTAATGGAACACAAACCAAAAAAGCCTGAAAATGTTGCAACATTCTATCGCCCAATAAGTTTGCTAGTCGCTTTCTCCAAAATTTTTGAAAAATTATTACTGAGAAGAATGGTACCTTTGCTCGAAAAACTTCGCATAAACCAGAATATCAATTTGGGTTCAGACAGAGCAACGGGACTCCCGAACAATGCCATCGTGTAGTAAGTTATATACGAGATTCTTTGGAGAATAAAAAATATTGTTCAGGTGTAGTTTTGGATATACAGCAAGTCTTTGATAGAGTCTGCCATAATGTATTATTTTCAGGGTTGGCAGGCAATACATATTAAACTGACTATCGTTACCCCTAAAATACCGTTACCAAAATAACTGAAAAAATCATTATCCTTAAAATACCATTATCGAAAATATCGTTAGCGCTAAAATACCTATACCGAATTAACCGAAATATCGTTATAAAGGGTGTCCCAAGAAGAACGCAATTTTTAAATTTTAAATAAAACACAGATATTTAAAAAAAAAATCGTGAAACTTTATTATATCGTAAAGTAGACAGAATGAGGTTATGTATGGAACAAAATATCGTGCAGATGGCCGCCGCGGCTTTTCTGGCATGCACGCGATCTTTTAATGAAATTTTCAATGACCGTTTTGCATGAATGCTGCGGTATTTCATTAATGCAGCGTCCAATTTCCTCTTTTTAGGCTTGAGTCGTCGTCGGCTTATTCGCGTAAACCATCGACTTTAAAAAACCCCAAAGAAAAAAATCTAATGGTGTTAAATCGCACGATCTAGGCGGCCAATTCCGATCTCCATAACGCGAAATAACACGACCGGGAAATGACTGATGCAGCAATTGAATTGTTTCTCTGGCTGTATGACATGTGGCGCCGTCTTGTTGGAACCACATGCCCTCCACATTCATTTCTTCAATTCTAGGCAAGAAAAAACTGGTTATCATTTCACGATACCGAACACCATTGACTGTTTGCGCTTGACCTGCCTCATTTTCATAAAAAAAAGGTCCAATGATTCCTCCAGCCCAAAAACCACACCACACAGTGACACGTTGAGGATGCATTTGCTTCTCGTGAATCACTCGAGGATTTTCCTCACCCCAAATGCGACAATTCTGCCTATTGACGAAGCCATCAAGATGAAAATAGGCCTCGTCACTGAAGATGATTTTATCGGCAAAATCAGCATTTTCATGTTGTCTCTCCAATACCCAATTAACGAACTCCCTTCGCTGGTCAGCTGGCTTCAGTTCCTGAGTCAATTGAACTTTGTCTGCATGAAGATGCAAATCTTTCGTCAAAATTCGCTGCAAAGTGGATTTGGAGACACCAATTTGCTGAGCTCGGTGTCGAATTGAGGTGGATGGAGTTTGAGCGACATCATCACGTACAGCTGCGACATTTTCGGTCGATCGACCTGGTCGATGGCGCGTTGTTGTCTTTACATCACTAACAGACCTAGTTTCGGCAAATTTATCCATTAATCTCTTTACAGTTGACTCTTTTGGAGCATTATTGTGACCCCAAATTGATCGCGATTTGCGAACTGTAGCCGCAAAACTTTCACCATTTTGGTAAAACAATTTCACAATGAGAATGCGTTGTTCATTCGTGTAGCACTCCATTTTTACTAACCTCGTACCTTCTACTAGCAAACAATAACAATTGTTCAAATGTCAAACAATGACACTTCGAATGTTGCCAGATTTAAAAATTGCGTTCTTCTTGGGACACCCTTTATAAAACGTTTACAATGCATTAAACAAAAGGCAAGTCGGGACTCTAAATTAGCCGATGATTTACAAAAACAAATTATGAATTTAGAAGAAAAGGGCTACGCTCATCGGTTACCAATAAGTGTTTTGGATGAAAAAGGGAACAAAATTTGGTATTTGGCCACATTTATTGTTAAAAATCCCCACAAACCAAACAAAATACGCCTAATATGGGATGTCGCAGCTAAATCTGGTACTTCTTCACTGAATGATTTTTTGTTAAAGGGACCAGATTTGCTTATGCCACTAATAAATATTTTATTCAAGTTTCGAATGGGAACCTTTGCCGTATGCGGAGATATAGCAGAAATGTTTCATCGCATAAAAGTACGAAGGGAAGAAGCTGGCGCACAACGTTTTTTGTGGTGGGATAACAACAACTGTATGGTAGTTTATCAACTTAACGTACTTACTTTTGGTGCATCTTGTTCGCCGTGTATTTCCCATTTTGTGCGAGATAGAAATGAAAAAATTCGGAAGTGATCCAAAAATAATTGAAGCCATAACAAATGTTCACTTTACAAAAATTTACCTTCTCAGTCATAGAATTAATTTAAGAGGGACCGTTAGTCAGTTGTGTTAAAGTCGTTTACTACGTAGTTTTTTGTCCTCGCGGCAAAAATATTTGATTTAAAATAATATAAAAAACAAGTAAAAAAGGGCTAAATTCGGCTGTGCCGAATCTTTGAATACCCTCCACCAAAGGGGATGAAGATGATATACGTATATACTAAATTTTGCATGAACTGTAATATGAATATGTTTTGTCAATTTATGTAAAAACTCTTGTGTCTTAGTTTTAGCAATGTTATTTACAGAGTTATCATAGTATGTAAGACAATAAATGTAATCGAACAATAAGAAGACTTAATAACATTTTTACTTACTTAACAAAAAAAAAAAAACAAGTAAGAGCGGCGAAATTCGGCTATGCCGAATCTTATATACTCTTCACCATGGTTGGGGAAAAACTGAAGTTTATAAAGGGTGTCCCAAGAAGAACGCAATTTTTAAATTTTAAATAAAACACAGATATTTAAAAAAAATCGTGAAGTAGACAGAATGAGGTTATGTATGGAACAATATATCGTGCAGATGGCCGCCGCGGCTTTGCTGGCATGCACGCGATCTTTTAATGAAATTTTCAATGACCGTTTTGCATGAATGCTGCGGTATTTCATTAATGCAGCGTCCAATTTCCTCTTTTAAGGCTTGAGTCGTCGTCGGCTTATTCGCGTAAACCATCGACTTCAAAAAAACCCAAAGAAAAAAATGAAATGGTGTTAAATCGCACGATCTAAGCGGCCAATTCTGATCTCCAAAACGCGAAATAACACGACCGGGAAATGACTGATGCAGAAATTGAATTGTTTCTCTGGCTGTATGACCACATGCCCTCCACATTCATTTCTTCAATTCTAGGCAAGAAAAAACTGGTTATCATTTCACGATACCGAACACCATTGACTGTTTGCGCTTGACCTGCCTCATTTTCATAAAAAAAAGGTCCAATGATTCCTCCAGCCCAAAAACCACACCACACAGTGACACGTTGAGGATGCATTTGCTTCTCGTGAATCACTCGAGGATTTTCCTCACCCCAAATGCGACAATTCTGCCTATTGACGAAGCCATCAAGATGAAAATAGGCCTCGTCACTGAAGATGATTTTATCGGCAAAATCAGCATTTTCATGTTGTCTCTCCAATACCCAATTAACGAACTCCCTTCGCTGGTCAGCTGGCTTCAGTTCCTGAGTCAATTGAACTTTGTCTGCATGAAGATGCAAATCTTTCGTCAAAATTCGCTGCAAAGTGGATTTGGAGACACCAATTTGCTGAGCTCGGTGTCGAAATGAGGTGGATGGAGTTTGAGCGACATCATCACGTACAGCTGCGACATTTTCGGTCGATCGACCTGGTCGATGGCGCGTTGTTGTCTTTACATCACTAACAGACCTAGTTTCGGCAAATTTATCCATTAATCTCTTTACAGTTGACTCTTTTGGAGCATTATTGTGACCCCAAATTGATCGCGATTTGCGAACTGTAGCCGCAAAACTTTCACCATTTTGGTAAAACAATTTCACAATGAGAATGCGTTGTTCATTCGTGTAGCACTCCATTTTTACTAACCTCGTACCTTCTACTAGCAAACAATAACAATTGTTCAAATGTCAAACAATGACACTTCGAATGTTGCCAGATTTAAAAATTGCGTTCTTCTTGGGACACCCTTTAAAATATCTTTACCGAAATAACTAAAATAGCGTTATCCTTAAAATACCGTTACCGAAATAACTACAATATCGTTAGCCTTAAAATACAGTTACCGAAAAATAGAAAATAGTGTTACCCTTACCGATGACCGCATTCGTTTCGGTTATCATCCATGATTATTTTACAAACTCAAAACATAACTTCCAACACATTTCTATCTCTTACAAAAATCATATATTAAAGATAGATTTTTCTATGTAAAAGCGAATGAATAGTTTTCAGAAATTTATGGTATTAAAACGGGTGTACCTCAAGGCAGAGTATTTTGGCAAATTTGATATACAATTTTCACATCGGATATGCCTGTTACAAATAATATTTTAGTTGCAATATACGCTGATGATACTGCAATTCTCGCCGCCAACACAGATCCCAATGCTGCTTCAATACAGCTTCAGGAGAAACTCGATGAAATTGGAAATTGATTAACTTAATGGAAAATAAAAGTTAACACTGAAAAATCATCTTACATGGATGAAATTAGGATTTCAGCAAAAATTACTTGGAGAAGTTAAATTATTGCCAACGTATTGGCAATAACTTTACTACATGATAACAATGAAGTTCGTAGACTTAGGAGAATTCATGTACGGTACTTGCCATTTTTAAATTAAGTATAATATGTATGTTTACATCGTTTTCTATATTGTATGTTTGTTTTTTTCGAATTTTATATAAATATTCCATACAAATTTAAGTAGATATAGACTTGCTAAGTAGTTATAAATATAGCTACATAAAAATGCTGCCTTGTCTTGGAAATTTTTTGCTTTTCTCTTTTAAATGTAAAAAAAATATTTGTCACAAAAATGTTTGAAATTTTTGTGTTTTTAATTTGATAAAATATTAAAAACTACAAAATCTTGCAACTGAATTATGTGTTTGTAAGTTAAGGTAGAGCAGGGCAAATAATATAATTGCACTATTTCGCGTTCCCGCGCAGTCCATATACGAAAACAGCTTTCGTACAAAGGCGGCCCCAAATATTCAAATTGTATTTGTTTACAAAAAATAAAGAAAAGTCAGTAATTTATACAAAAAGTAGGGTGAATTATTTTTTAAACTATACGCCATAAGCTATTTTCCTAACTACCTTAAAACTTTGTCATCGAAAAATCCAACTTCTTGTACTTTGTAATCTACTTACCAAGGGCTTTCATTAGACATGACACTGTTTTTAATTTTTGAAAGGATAATAGTTTTTCTTACAATTGATTGTAAAATTTGAATTTTTTTAGTTCTTCGCTATTATTTAGCGTATTGAAATTAAATCGTTAATAAAATCCCAGTCTCACATAAGAAGACATTCCGTGGACACCCAGCAAAATAAAATGGATGTTATTCTTTACGAAAAATATAAGAAAATTTCTTGATTAAAGTGGAACATTTTTTGTATGAAATTTTTTCGAAATACGCGAGTGCGAATCTAATTTTGATTACATATCCTTTATGTACTCCCAAAAATATATTAGATTTGATGAGTCGCGATCCTAATAACTATATTTAATTTTTATCAATTTTTAAAATATTTAAAATAATAGCACAAGTACAACTATGAAACTTCAATGGCAATGTGCTACCTCAAAATAAAACCTTTTTCTTAAATTTCTTTGGCAAACCATATTTTTTTTTTTCATAATGGCATATTTGTAGGGTTGTGGAGCTCGCGAATTCGAACTTTTTATATTTTAGACCACCTTAGTATACATATTACTGTTCTCAGAGGAGTTTAGCAATTAATTTTATTATTATACACTTCATAAAACTTACTTATTGCCTTTAGTTGAAAGATTGTAAATAAAATTGAATAAAAACAAAAAAAGGTAATGAATCTTTTAAACTTTTGTAAGGAGTTACTGAAATGTTTAGTTCATTTGTTAATTTGTATTCCAAATTTCAATTTGATCCTTATATGTTTAGGGCCTATTTGAAATGTCCAAATTATTATTTTATTTTCAAATTATTTTATTTTGGTGATTAGCCGATTAATGCATTATTCAAAAATTACTAAAGTGGGTTAACTGGCTATTTTGGTCGGTTAATCGACAAAATTTGCGATGAATCGTTTACTGTTTAACAATTTTCTTTACACAAAAGCACACAATGTTATTAAATCTAGGTTAACCTTACAGCATTATTGTATAAAGATTGTCTAACGCAGCAAAAACATGGCATCAACTTCTTACTAACCTATTTACGCGCTTAATTACTTTTGTTCGCGATGTTCAAAAAATAATGGCTGTTCGTAAGCGAGAGGGTAATGACCACCCATTACTTTGTGTTTCTTGTAAGTGAGAATGTAATGACCACTCATTACTTTTGAACGAACAAAAGAAATTAAGTGAGTAAATAGGCTGGTAAGTAGTTAAAACCCCTGTTTTGCTGGGTTACTGAAGAATAATGCAAGGCCATGCAGTTTTGTTATGAAAGATCTAAAGTTTACCCAGACACAGTCCCTTAAGATGTGGTGGGTATGCTGTAATAAACATAAGAATTTCCTCAGATTCCACATGTGGCTCTGTTTGAAAATATTTTTATGGTTTCATCACTTTTATTTAGTCGTTTGTCATTGATTTCTCTTTCTACTGGCAAATCAAAATTGATAAATCTACGAGGGCGGATCAATAAGTCCGTAACTTTTCGAACTTCCCTCATATTTATATGAAATGCAACACTGCTCTCATCAAGTACCACCTGTTAATAGACTACTGTCAAATTTTAAGCAAGTTCCTTCATTTAATTTGCGTTTAACAGCTATTCAAAACATACAGCCTCGTGGATTTTTTGAGAAAAAAAAAAACATTAATCAAACCAAGGAAAAGCTTGGTTAATACTATGCATCATCGATTTCAATGGTGAAAAAGTGTTTTACTGACTTTCGTTGTGTTCGCACAAGTACAAATAACGCTGACGGTTCTGGACGGCCAATCGAGGTCAATACAGCCGAAAATGTCGAAAAAATCCACGATATGTTGTTGGCCGATCGAAGAGTAAAGATGCGTGAGATTGTTGATACCATATTCATTTCATATGGCAGTGTGGTTTTGATTTTAAATGATCAGTTGGATTTAAGAAAGCTGTCTGCAAGATGGGTGCCGCGTTTGCTCTCAATTGACCATAAAGCACGGGTGCAGAGGTGTGTAGTCTTAATGGCGAAATTCAATGAATTGGGCTACTAATTGGTAGCTCATCCGCGATATTCTCCGGATTTAGCTCCCAGTGACTATTTCCTATTTCCAAACCTAAAGAAATGGCACGGTGGAAAGAGATTTAGCTACAACAATGAAATTATCGATCAAACAAATGCCAATTTTATGGACCTCGAAAAATCCTACTTTTTGGAAGGGATACAAAAATTGGAGAAACGTTGGACTAAGTGTATTGAGCTAAAAGGAGATTATGTTGAAAAATAATTTTTTTTTTTTGCAAAAAAAAACTGTGTCATTCAAAAAGTCACGACCATACTGATAATTGGTAATTTCCGTAACAATATTCAACATTGTTTAAGATTTAGTTTTGCTTCTTAAAAAGGATATGATAATAAGATTAACATAATTGAAATTGTCCGTAATATTTCATAGGTGTTATACATAATTTTAAAAGAGTTCGATGGTTCTTTTTTGGTTGCTGGCATTATAAATTATTTTTTTGTCATTTTATTACGCGTTACAATTAGAAAGTTTCAAAACAAAATAAAGCAAAAAAAAATTATATAAAAATCTATAAAAAAAGTTTTAACCGGTTAACAGATTAATTTTAATTGATTAAAGTGATCGAATTATTTTTTAGTTTTAATTATTTTATGTTAGCCGAATACTTGCTATAAAGAAAATGCGATACAACGTAGGGCCTAATTGTTTGCATTAACGACCTTATACAACGAATATTTTGAAAATTTATACTTGATATAAGGAATAATTGGTAAAAAAAATAAATTAGAATCTAAATTAGAGAATAATTATAATTTTTTTATTTCTGAACCTTCTAATGTAAGCGTGCACCATTATTGCAGTTCTATTTTAAATATTTAATAAACTCAAAACTTTTATAAATGCTGAAGATGAAGTAACATTTATACAAAAAATTCATTGCTATATATTGAATATTTCGATATAACGAATGGGCTTGACAAAATAGCATTCGTTATACCGGACCTTGAGTTTAAATCGTATTTGTTTTTCTCGCTCACTAGCATTTTTTCTTAGTGGAGAAAATTAGTGCTCTTAAATCTTTTAAATTTGTTATAAATTTATTTCAAAATTAAATCAAGTTAGCCTTCCGGTTTTCTATAATTTGAATATTTTTTTTCTATTTTGCTTGTCCAAAATTTTAATTTAATTGTTTGTTGAATTTCAAATAAAAAGGAGGCTAAATAACAGGCAGAAAAACTTAATTTAGTTTAATTTTTTTTTCCAAATACATAAGAAAACGGCAGAAAGTTTTTGAAATTTTAATTTACTTGGAATTGCCAGCATTTTGGCTTCTAGGGATTTACATTGTGTCAAAATATTGCTCCAAAAGGGGAAAAAGATTCTAGCTATTCCAATTTAGGGCTTATATTATTTTCCAAACAGGATTTTCCAAATTTGGTCTATATACGCATCTTTAGACGTAAAGCTGTATGTACTATATAAATTCGAAAAACATCATCTCTTACGGCTTGTGGAAATCAAATTTTTTTTTTGATTATAAAAGACATTTTTTATACAATTTATACAAATAAACGATGCAGTTTATTCATGATTAAACCAAATAAAAGCAAAATAGTTCATAAATAGTCCTCGTATAGTGTAAAAAATAAAAAGATTTTTTTGAAAATATATATGTATATTTTTTTTTATTAAAAAAGACAAAATTGCAATTCATATTTCATTGTAAGTATATTCATAAATAAATAAAATCTAAATAATGCTTTAATTTACACACGAAATGTATAAGTATAAAGCGTTGTCATATATTATTCAATGTTCGATTAGCCGACTACAAGTTCAACAACATTATGCTGAATTTATTCAACGCTGAGTTTTGTTGAAAAATAATTATTAAATATTTTGTAGGGTAGCTTTTAATTTAGATTGCATCAAGTTAGCCAACTTTTTAGTGTATTGTGGCGCTATTTTTGTCCACTCTTTCTGTAGAGCCACTTTTAATTTTTGACATTAAAAATAAGGCGTTTTTGAATACAAATTTTCAATCGCTGTTAAATCTGGGGATTGGGCGGGTATTTCTTTTTAATAAACGGGTTGTTTCTTGATGTTCGCCCATGAAAATACGCATCTCTAAGATCTCTACGTACAGTTTCTGGATGACATTTTTTGCCAAGAAACATTTCATCATTCTGGCCACAGCTGGAGCACTTAACATGTGCTCTTCTTTAATCTTTCGCGAAATCCATCTCTCATCATTTACAAAAAACATTTTATTTGTGGCAATCCTTCTTCCTTCGTTGTGCACACGATTTTCTCGAACGAAGTTAAATCATTCATTTCAGCAATTTTTTTTTGTGTTTTCCCACTTTGGAAGTGTTTAATAACTAAGCACGCAATTATAACTGAGTTTAATACTTTTGAATAGACAAAAAAAAAAAAAAAAAAAGAATAAAAATCAACAAAACAAATAAGCTGTGACATGAGAATTATGTGGTTTTTTTTGAGAAATAGTTCAATGTTGATATTTGTGTAAATTCTTTTGGTGTTTTATATTAAAGACTAAATTATCTACAAGACTTCATCATTTGTTTATAGAGTTCAGAATAAAATTACCAACTTTATGCTTGTATTTTCAAAAATGGTGCTTACACGAAATAATCTGTGATGCACTGTATATGGTGATCCACAAGTCATTCGTCGCGATACGAATGAGTGACTGCATGTATTCTGTTTTTTTGTGTTGCAATGTATTTATTTTGTTACTGTATGTGATTTTTTCATTTCAAACTACTAGTTAACTCAAACATTTTTATTTATATATTTCTCCAGCAAAATCTTTCAGGTATTATCTAGTAAACGGTATCCTTTACTTTTTGCTTGACTTTGATACCAAAAATAATAGGTTACAAATATTATGATATATCACTACTTATATGAAAGCTATAAAATAATGAGTTACCGATATTAATACAATCATTACTTATTTATATGATTTAAAGTAATGTGTTGCTGACATCGTGTTAGGTAATAACTGATTAGGGAGAATACAAATAATAAGCAATTGCTATTTTATTATATAACCAATTATAATGGGGAAGTACTATTTTTTACAACTTTATATTCTAAATTTCATGCACAGATTTCTTTATTTAAATACTATTTATTTATGCTTAACCTTTCGTCAGGCACATATTTTGAGCCCTTAGTTCTGGCACATGGTGTCTGGCCAGACTGAATTTGTATGGAAATAAGGGCTGTTTGCCGTTAAATTTTTTACTAAGATAGGAAAATATTTGTTATATTTTGTGTTTCTATTTCTTTTTACTATGTTATTAGCTACCTGAGGAAGAAAAAATAGACCTGAAAAATTCTTTGGAATGAAAAGGGCAACAATTTTTTTGTTCTATATATATTTCTCTTTATTATGGGTAAAGTAATAAATGTTTATGACAAAATAGAAAATTATTATGAAGAATACATTGATCTTTTTATTCAGAATTTTGCGGAAGGCAACAAAAACATAAATAATCTACTTTTGAATGTTGCTGACAAACAGGATTGTTGCATTTGCAGCAAAAAAAGCGTGTCTTACGGGGTATTTTGTCACCTTGCTGCAGGCAAATACCGCAATCTTTTTTGGCAGCTAGTGTGTCTGGACCACTGCGTGAAGCCACATTACGGTTTGCTATATTGAGAGGTCTCCCAAAGTACGCTTCAAATGCTATACGAGTTGTTGGTTGAGCCACAATGTGCGGATTATTGATGCGATTTTCAACGTTGGCCAGTACCAATTGCTTTGCAAGTTTATATACAAATATGCGTCTTCTTTCTTTTCTTGTATTTTCATCATTTAGCTTACATATAATGTAACTTGCCAATGCCATCACATCAATCATGTTGCAGGAAAACGCGTATGTCCAGCGTCTGGTTGACCGTTTTGTTGTGTAATGAGTTAACATTTGATCCATCGTATCGACTCCGGCTTTAGTTGAATTATAAAATAAAATTGCTTCCGGTTTCATGGCTACGCCTTCAACATATTTCGTGTAATGCACGGTTGAAATTAAATTGACTGCTTTATTTTTTTTGGGCACGTAGCTGCAAAGTGCAACAAGATTTTCATGAAAACCAAACACACTTAAAAGAATTGTTCGTCTGGTGCTCTTCATAACTTCCTTAGGAAGACATCTTTTGTTTGCTCGAATGGTGCCAACAAATGCCAGTCCCATAGCAGCCAGTCGTTTAGCGCCGTTCAATGAGGTGAAAAAATTATCAGAAATAATTGTTCTGCCGCTGTTTGCGTAACAATTTGCTAAATACATTTGAACGTTATCACCTTGATTTATCTCCCGATTGTCTCCTTCCTTTCCAATGTATAGTTTTCCTTTCAATGGAAATTTAGTCTTAGCATTGCATGCCCACCAAACTTTGATCCCATACCTTGCAGGTTTTGATGGGATATATTGGGTGAACTTTGTGCGCCCACGATACGGAAACAACTGCTCATCGATGGTGATATTTTCATAAGGTTCATAATAATTTTGCAGATTTTCATTGAGAAAATTCCAAAGGTCCCGGATAGGAGCTGCTTTATCTGTTTGCTGTCGGAATGCCCGCGTACGACTATTATCGAAACGAATATATCTGGACAGAGTAATGAATCGTTTGTGCGACATACCCGCACGGAATATGGGCAGCGAATCAGAACGCCACAATATACTGGAGTCTTGCATATTATTATGGCTGAGACCAGAAGCCAACAAAATCCCAATGAATGCATCTAGCTCAGAGCTTGTCAAATCAATCCATTTTCTTTGGGTAGACTCTGGATGTTCTTCATTCCATTTTCCAATTGATTCCCGCCCATGCCGATTTGTTTCACTAATGATGACGAACGTAATATTGGTTGAGAAAAATAGCTTGAATACCTCAACTGGATTGGTGAGCCTTGTTTTTGTTCCAGATCGAAAACGCATGATATTATGCTGGCGCAAACGAGATGCAGGGGGTTCAGTTTCGTTCCATTTAGTACCGTCTTTACCATAAAAACAGCCTGAGTCGACTTCATCTGCTGCTTCAGCATCATTTCCACTTTCTTCTTCTTCATCTACGTCTTCATCACTATCATAAAGTTCGTTAGGTTCAATTTCCAAATCATTTTCTATGTCTGATGCATCATCTTCTGGCACATAATCAGCAGTGTCGTCACCATCGTTTTCAAAAACATCATAATTTTCATCAGCTTCTACCTGACTTTGAAAATCACGCACTAATGCCTCTGACAATTGGGGTTGCAAATTCGCGCTACGCAAGCGTGTATTATAAATAAATTCCAGTTCATCAGCCATAATATACTAACAACGCAACAAATCTACCTGCGTTAAATTATTCACAAGTTCAAAATTACCGCACAAAAACTAGATTACTTCTTCACTGTTCAACGTTCAATGAATAACTAACTCACAAACAAAATCAGAAGAAAGAAAGAAGCATAAAAGAATAAAGTAAATACAAATTTCCAACTCGTGCCATGTGCTTTGCCTGTGCGTTCATGCAAAATGCATATGGGTCTGGCCAGACACCATGTACCAAAAGTAAGGTGAAGATTTTTATTTGGCTTTTTTGTCCTGTTTCAAGGACTTTTTTTCAATTATTAATTTATACATCGAAAGCCAACAATATTTTGGGAGATTACCTGAAATTACAGCCATGTACCTAAAATAGAAGTATGCTAAATTGAAGCATGAAAATTAAATATGTCTGGCCAGAACCATTTGCCACTTCGAGGGTTAAACATTGTGGATTATCTCTATATATAAAGGAATAACGTTACTGACTGACTGACTGACTGACGCACTCATTCAACATCGCCCAGCCCAAACCGCAAGATGTAGGAGGCTGAAATTTGGTATGCAGGTTTCACCTCCGGCGAAGACATCCGCTAAGACAGGGTTTTTGGAAATTCCTTCGGGGAGGGGCAAAAAGGCGGAAAAACTCCCCTTTCACGGCCTGTCCAAGCCCCTTTAGCTAGAAACCTGAAATTTGGAATATGCCTTCCTGGGATAAAGTGCTAACTCCTTGATAAGGTACGTTTTAGAATTTTGGCCAGTAACGTTGTAAAAAAGGGTTAAATTCTCCTCCTCGACGGCCTGCCAAAACCGTTAGAGCTGAAAGGTTGAAATTGTGTATATTGGTTCCACCTGAGGTGTAGACATCCACCTAGGTAGGATTTTTGTAAATTCCTGCGCGGAAGGGCAAAAAAGGGGGAAGTTTTCCCCCGAACGGCCTGCGCACACCGAAATATCAAGATAGCTAAAATTTTAAACATGTATTACTTGGAGTATGGACTAACTCACTGATAATCTACATTTTAGAATTTCGCCCAGTGACATTGTGAAAATAGGGGTTTAGAGGGCGAAAAGTCTCCCACTTTACAGCCTGCCCAAAACGTTGGACCTAGGAAGTTGAAATTTTGTATGCAGGCTCCTTCTCCAGTGTAGATAACAGCTAAGACATGATTTTTGAAAAATCAAACGGGGAGGGCAGAAATGGGTGAAATTCTCCGTTAAAGCTGGAAGGTTGAAATTGTGTATATTGGTCCCACCTGAGGTGTAGACATTCACCCAGTTGGGATTTTTGTAAATTCCTACGGAGAGGGACAAGAATGGGGAAATCTCCCCTTAACGGCCAGCCCACACGAAAATAGCAAGATACCTGAAATTTTTAATATGTATTACCTGGAGTATGGACTAACTCACCGACAAGCTATATTTTTGACGTGGTAAAAATGGGGTTAAAAAAATGAAATGTCTCCCCTTTAACGGCTTGGTGAAACCGCTGGACCTACGAAGTTGAAATTTTGTATGCAGGCAGTGCAGATAACGGCTAAGACGTCAGTTTGGAAAAATCCTATAGGGAGGGCAAAAAAAGGGAAATTATCCCCCTTGACGAGTTGCAAAAACCGGTAGAGCTGGGATGTTGAGTTCGAAAAGAAACAAATCTTTCATATCTTTAATATTCTTTATTTTTTAATATAATTTAACTTAGAATATACCGCTTATTCGGTTATGCTTTAAAAACAATTTGTTTTGCACGGGCTGTATTTTAAATCGAACTGACTTAACATTAATTTTATTTTTCCTCTTGAAGCTATGTATATGTATACTGAAAAAACTAGACACTACCGTTATTATAGACAGTGTACATATATATAAAAATATAAAAAAAGTAAATAAGTAAATAAACAGTGACGGCGGTAACATTCCCCCCCTTGTGAGCGAATGAGGGATTAATGAGCTTGCCATCTTTCCCATTACCGACGTCTAGCACTGCTATTTTAGCTACAGGTCTCTCGTAGGTATTATTAATCGTCTTGACTTTAACGCGACGGACTTGGCCATCTTTTGCAGGAATTATTTCGGTTATAACACCCTTGGGCCAACTGTTGCGGTGAAGCGTATCGTCAACTATGATGACTATATCCAACGGATGGTGGCCCATATTCACGTACCCACCTTCGCCAAAAATGATTCGCGAACTTTTGAGTTTGATGCCATCGCTGTCGAAGATCGTGATCGCACTTGCTCAAAGGTTTGTCTCCGGCTGCAGAACAAGTAATAAATGGTTTGGAGTTAAGGGATCATCCTCAGCCGAGTCTAGTGCCACAAATGTCAGTGGCCGAAAATTAATTATGAATTCAATTTCCCATAGTGCACATCTCAAAGTCTCGTCGTTGAATTTAAATGCTGGACACATAGCATAGAGAATAGATTTTACTGATCGTATCAACCGCTCCCATGCACCACCCATATGCGGGGCGGCAGGGGGGTTAAATCGCCATTTTATTTCGTCATAGTGGGAGAACACACAGTGTAGGTCAAGATTTCGTTTTTCCTCACGTAAAATTTTCTCTACTGCTTTGAAATTCGTTCCGTTATCGGTGTATATTTCTTTAGGAGAGCCGCGACGACTGATGAAGTTTTGTATACACATGATGCACGAGCTGGTGTCGATACTTTGAGCCACTTCAATGTGAATAGCGCGAACTGTCAAGCAAATAAACAGTACACCCCATCTTTTCTCTTTGCGTCTGCCAACGGTTGCATATAAGGGACCCAAGAAGTCGATACCAACATAAGTGAAGGGACGTTCAAAACTCGATAGCCTGGCCTTAGGTAAAGATGACATTTGTGGTGGTCGTGGTAATGTTGAGTCATTCTTACAGCGTTGACATTTTCCTCGTACATTCTTGTATAAAACTCTCAATTTTGGTGTATAAAAATTTGTTTTAATTTTGCATAATGTCGGACCACAAGGAAAGTGATATAATGACAATGCGGTAAAATTATTGAATTATTACAACGTAACATTTCTGCTCTGCCAAAGGTACGTAAGACACCATTATCATCAAGAAAAATATTAAGTTGTTTAAGCTTGCTGGTTTTGCTAATCTGCTTATTCCTCTTGAGGCACCCAATCTCTTCTGAAAACTCGCTGAGTAGTGCGTATTTAAATAGGATATTTTTAGCTTTCTGTACAAATTCAAATTTTTGTTCTTCTTGCAGGTTTCTTCTAAGCACCACGGACCTTAACTTTACCATATATAAAATAAACTGCGCCAGTGTCCTATAAAGTCGTCTCCAGCACGAGAAATATTCGATGTTTGTAGTAAAACTTTGATTTTCGCTGATATGTAAAAGATGATTTCGTACCTCTTCGGTGTTTATGTTTCCCAAATTAGAAGTTCTCGGCCAAGCTCTCTCGTCTTCTCTTAAAAATTGGGGACCTCTGAACCACATTTCGTCATCGGCTGTACAGACCTTCGTTCCACTCATTAAGATTAGTTGTTTCTAGGATTTCGCCCACTCTATACATAACGAATGCTTTAAAATTTTTGGGGTCCATGGAGAGCCATTTCAAAACTGTTTTGGAGTCAGACCAGAAAAAGCTTGCATTACAGTGAAGATGCGTTGCACTTCGAATTTTTGCGGCCAAACGAGAACCAATTAATGCTGCTTGGAGTTCCAGCCTAGGTATGGATATCGGCTTTAGAGGTGTTACCTTGGACTTCGAGGCTACAATGCAGACATCGACGTCGTCTCCATATTGAATACGGAAATAGCTTACAGCAGCGTAAGCATTTTCGCCGGCATCGACGAAAGTATGCATTTTCACCTCCGGCGAAGACATCCGCTAAGACAGGGTTTTTGGAAATTCCTTCGGGGAGGGGCAAAAAGGCGGAAAAACTCCCCTTTCACGGCCTGTCCAAGCCCCTTTAGCTAGAAACCTGAAATTTGGAATATGCCTTCCTGGGATAAAGTGCTAACTCCTTGATAAGGTACGTTTTAGAATTTTGGCCAGTAACGTTGTAAAAATGGGGGTTTAAAGGGCGAAAAGTCTTCCCCTTTACGGCCTTTAGAAATCGTTTGACCTCGGAAGTTGAAATTTGGTATGCAGGCTCCTTTTTCAGTGTAGATAACAGCTGAGACGTGATTTTTGGAAAATCCAAAGGGGAGGGGCAGAAAAGTGTGAAATTCTCCTCCTCGACGGCCTTCCCAAACCGTTGGACATGGGAAGTTGATATTTGGTATGCAGGCTCCTTCTACAGTGTATATAACAGATAAGACGTAATTTTTGCAAAATCAAACTGGTAGGGGCAGAAAAGGGTTAAATTCTCCTCCTCGACGGCCTGCCAAAACCGTTAGAGCTGAAAGGTTGAAATTGTGTATATTGGTTCCACCTGAGGTGTAGACATCCACCTAGGTAGGATTTTTGTAAATTCCTGCGCGGAAGGGCAAAAAAGGGGGAAGTTTTCCCCCGAACGGCCTGCGCACACCGAAATATCAAGATAGCTAAAATTTTAAACATGTATTACTTGGAGTATGGACTAACTCACTGATAATCTACATTTTAGAATTTCGCCCAGTGACATTGTGAAAATAGGGGTTTAGAGGGCGAAAAGTCTCCCACTTTACAGCCTGCCCAAAACGTTGGACCTAGGAAGTTGAAATTTTGTATGCAGGCTCCTTCTCCAGTGTAGATAACAGCTAAGACATGATTTTTGAAAAATCAAACGGGGAGGGCAGAAATGGGTGAAATTCTCCGTTAAAGCTGGAAGGTTGAAATTGTGTATATTGGTCCCACCTGAGGTGTAGACATTCACCCAGTTGGGATTTTTGTAAATTCCTACGGAGAGGGACAAGAATGGGGAAATCTCCCCTTAACGGCCAGCCCACACGAAAATAGCAAGATACCTGAAATTTTTAATATGTATTACCTGGAGTATGGACTAACTCACCGACAAGCTATATTTTTGACGTGGTAAAAATGGGGTTAAAAAAATGAAATGTCTCCCCTTTAACGGCTTGGTGAAACCGCTGGACCTACGAAGTTGAAATTTTGTATGCAGGCAGTGCAGATAACGGCTAAGACGTCAGTTTGGAAAAATCCTATAGGGAGGGCAAAAAAAGGGAAATTATCCCCCTTGACGAGTTGCAAAAACCGGTAGAGCTGGGATGTTGAGTTCGAAAAGAAACAAATCTTTCATATCTTTAATATTCTTTATTTTTTAATATAATTTAACTTAGAATATACCGCTTATTCGGTTATGCTTTAAAAACAATTTGTTTTGCACGGGCTGTATTTTAAATCGAACTGACTTAACATTAATTTTATTTTTCCTCTTGAAGCTATGTATATGTATACTGAAAAAACTAGACACTACCGTTATTATAGACAGTGTACATATATATAAAAATATAAAAAAAGTAAATAAGTAAATAAACAGTGGCGGCGGTAACATTCCCCCCCTTGTGAGCGAATGAGGGATTAATGAGCTTGCCATATTTCCCATTACCGACGTCTAGCACTGCTATTTTAGCTACAGGTCTCTCGTAGGTATTATTAATCGTCTTGACTTTAACGCGACGGACTTGGCCATCTTTTGCAGGAATTATTTCGGTTATAACACCCTTGGGCCAACTGTTGCGGTGAAGCGTATCGTCAACTATGATGACTATATCCAACGGATGGTGGCCCATATTCACGTACCCACCTTCGCCAAAAATGATTCGCGAACTTTTGAGTTTGATGCCATCGCTGTCGAAGATCGTGATCGCACTTGCTCAAAGGTTTGTCTCCGGCTGCAGAACAAGTAATAAATGGTTTGGAGTTAAGGGATCATCCTCAGCCGAGTCTAGTGCCACAAATGTCAGTGGCCGAAAATTAATTATGAATTCAATTTCCCATAGTGCACATCTCAAAGTCTCGTCGTTGAATTTAAATGCTGGACACATAGCATAGAGAATAGATTTTACTGATCGTATCAACCGCTCCCATGCACCACCCATATGCGGGGCGGCAGGGGGGTTAAATCGCCATTTTATTTTGTCATAGTGGGAGAACACACAGTGTAGGTCGAGATTTCGTTTTTCCTCACGTAAAATTTTCTCTACTGCTTTGAAATTCGTTCCGTTATCGGTGTATATTTCTTTAGGAGAGCCGCGACGACTGATGAAGTTTTGTATACACATGATGCACGAGCTGGTGTCGATACTTTGAGCCACTTCAATGTGAATAGCGCGAACTGTCAAGCAAATAAACAGTACACCCCATCTTTTCTCTTTGCGTCTGCCAACGGTTGCATATAAGGGACCCAAGAAGTCGATACCAACATAAGTGAAGGGACGTTCAAAACTCGATAGCCTGGCCTTAGGTAAAGATGACATTTGTGGTGGTCGTGGTAATGTTGAGTCATTCTTACAGCGTTGACATTTTCCTCGTACATTCTTGTATAAAACTCTCAATTTTGGTGTATAAAAATTTGTTTTAATTTTGCATAATGTCGGACCACAAGGAAAGTGATATAATGACAATGCGGTAAAATTATTGAATTATTACAACGTAACATTTCTGCTCTGCCAAAGGTACGTAAGACACCATTATCATCAAGAAAAATATTAAGTTGTTTAAGCTTGCTGGTTTTGCTAATCTGCTTATTCCTCTTGAGGCACCCAATCTCTTCTGAAAACTCGCTGAGTAGTGCGTATTTAAATAGGATATTTTTAGCTTTCTGTACAAATTCAAATTTTTTTTCTTCTTGCAGGTTTCTTCTAAGCACCACGGACCTTAACTTTACCATATATAAAATAAACTGCGCCAGTGTCCTATAAAGTCGTCTCCAGCACGAGAAATATTCGATGTTTGTAGTAAAACTTTGATTTTCGCTGATATGTAAAAGATGATTTCGTACCTCTTCGGTGTTTATGTTTCCCAAATTAGAAGTTCTCGGCCAAGCTCTCTCGTCTTCTCTTAAAAATTGGGGACCTCTGAACCACATTTCGTCATCGGCTGTACAGACCTTCGTTCCACTCATTAAGATTAGTTGTTTCTAGGATTTCGCCCACTCTATACATAACGAATGCTTTAAAATTTTTGGGGTCCATGGAGAGCCATTTCAAAACTGTTTTGGAGTCAGACCAGAAAAAGCTTGCATTACAGTGAAGATGCGTTGCACTTCGAATTTTTGCGGCCAAACGAGAACCAATTAATGCTGCTTGGAGTTCCAGCCTAGGTATGGATATCGGCTTTAGAGGTGTTACCTTGGACTTCGAGGCTACAATGCAGACATCGACGTCGTCTCCATATTGAATACGGAAATAGCTTACAGCAGCGTAAGCATTTTCGCCGGCATCGACGAAAGTATGCATTTTCACCTCCGGCGAAGACATCCGCTAAGACAGGGTTTTTGGAAATTCCTTCGGGGAGGGGCAAAAAGGCGGAAAAACTCCCCTTTCACGGCCTGTCCAAGCCCCTTTAGCTAGAAACCTGAAATTTGGAATATGCCTTCCTGGGATAAAGTGCTAACTCCTTGATAAGGTACGTTTTAGAATTTTGGCCAGTAACGTTGTAAAAATGGGGGTTTAAAGGGCGAAAAGTCTTCCCCTTTACGGCCTTTAGAAATCGTTTGACCTCGGAAGTTGAAATTTGGTATGCAGGCTCCTTTTTCAGTGTAGATAACAGCTGAGACGTGATTTTTGGAAAATCCAAAGGGGAGGGGCAGAAAAGTGTGAAATTCTCCTCCTCGACGGCCTTCCCAAACCGTTGGACATGGGAAGTTGATATTTGGTATGCAGGCTCCTTCTACAGTGTATATAACAGATAAGACGTAATTTTTGCAAAATCAAACTGGTAGGGGCAGAAAAGGGTTAAATTCTCCTCCTCGACGGCCTGCCAAAACCGTTAGAGCTGAAAGGTTGAAATTGTGTATATTGGTTCCACCTGAGGTGTAGACATCCACCTAGGTAGGATTTTTGTAAATTCCTGCGCGGAAGGGCAAAAAAGGGGGAAGTTTTCCCCCGAACGGCCTGCGCACACCGAAATATCAAGATAGCTAAAATTTTAAACATGTATTACTTGGAGTATGGACTAACTCACTGATAATCTACATTTTAGAATTTCGCCCAGTGACATTGTGAAAATAGGGGTTTAGAGGGCGAAAAGTCTCCCACTTTACAGCCTGCCCAAAACGTTGGACCTAGGAAGTTGAAATTTTGTATGCAGGCTCCTTCTCCAGTGTAGATAACAGCTAAGACATGATTTTTGAAAAATCAAACGGGGAGGGCAGAAATGGGTGAAATTCTCCGTTAAAGCTGGAAGGTTGAAATTGTGTATATTGGTCCCACCTGAGGTGTAGACATTCACCCAGTTGGGATTTTTGTAAATTCCTACGGAGAGGGACAAGAATGGGGAAATCTCCCCTTAACGGCCAGCCCACACGAAAATAGCAAGATACCTGAAATTTTTAATATGTATTACCTGGAGTATGGACTAACTCACCGACAAGCTATATTTTTGACGTGGTAAAAATGGGGTTAAAAAAATGAAATGTCTCCCCTTTAACGGCTTGGTGAAACCGCTGGACCTACGAAGTTGAAATTTTGTATGCAGGCAGTGCAGATAACGGCTAAGACGTCAGTTTGGAAAAATCCTATAGGGAGGGCAAAAAAAGGGAAATTATCCCCCTTGACGAGTTGCAAAAACCGGTAGAGCTGGGATGTTGAGTTCGAAAAGAAACAAATCTTTCATATCTTTAATATTCTTTATTTTTTAATATAATTTAACTTAGAATATACCGCTTATTCGGTTATGCTTTAAAAACAATTTGTTTTGCACGGGCTGTATTTTAAATCGAACTGACTTAACATTAATTTTATTTTTCCTCTTGAAGCTATGTATATGTATACTGAAAAAACTAGACACTACCGTTATTATAGACAGTGTACATATATATAAAAATATAAAAAAAGTAAATAAGTAAATAAACAGTGGCGGCGGTAACATTCCCCCCCTTGTGAGCGAATGAGGGATTAATGAGCTTGCCATCTTTCCCATTACCGACGTCTAGCACTGCTATTTTAGCTACAGGTCTCTCGTAGGTATTATTAATCGTCTTGACTTTAACGCGACGGACTTGGCCATCTTTTGCAGGAATTATTTCGGTTATAACACCCTTGGGCCAACTGTTGCGGTGAAGCGTATCGTCAACTATGATGACTATATCCAACGGATGGTGGCCCATATTCACGTACCCACCTTCGCCAAAAATGATTCGCGAACTTTTGAGTTTGATGCCATCGCTGTCGAAGATCGTGATCGCACTTGCTCAAAGGTTTGTCTCCGGCTGCAGAACAAGTAATAAATGGTTTGGAGTTAAGGGATCATCCTCAGCCGAGTCTAGTGCCACAAATGTCAGTGGCCGAAAATTAATTATGAATTCAATTTCCCATAGTGCACATCTCAAAGTCTCGTCGTTGAATTTAAATGCTGGACACATAGCATAGAGAATAGATTTTACTGATCGTATCAACCGCTCCCATGCACCACCCATATGCGGGGCGGCAGGGGGGTTAAATCGCCATTTTATTTTGTCATAGTGGGAGAACACACAGTGTAGGTCGAGATTTCGTTTTTCCTCACGTAAAATTTTCTCTACTGCTTTGAAATTCGTTCCGTTATCGGTGTATATTTCTTTAGGAGAGCCGCGACGACTGATGAAGTTTTGTATACACATGATGCACGAGCTGGTGTCGATACTTTGAGCCACTTCAATGTGAATAGCGCGAACTGTCAAGCAAATAAACAGTACACCCCATCTTTTCTCTTTGCGTCTGCCAACGGTTGCATATAAGGGACCCAAGAAGTCGATACCAACATAAGTGAAGGGACGTTCAAAACTCGATAGCCTGGCCTTAGGTAAAGATGACATTTGTGGTGGTCGTGGTAATGTTGAGTCATTCTTACAGCGTTGACATTTTCCTCGTACATTCTTGTATAAAACTCTCAATTTTGGTGTATAAAAATTTGTTTTAATTTTGCATAATGTCGGACCACAAGGAAAGTGATATAATGACAATGCGGTAAAATTATTGAATTATTACAACGTAACATTTCTGCTCTGCCAAAGGTACGTAAGACACCATTATCATCAAGAAAAATATTAAGTTGTTTAAGCTTGCTGGTTTTGCTAATCTGCTTATTCCTCTTGAGGCACCCAATCTCTTCTGAAAACTCGCTGAGTAGTGCGTATTTAAATAGGATATTTTTAGCTTTCTGTACAAATTCAAATTTTTTTTCTTCTTGCAGGTTTCTTCTAAGCACCACGGACCTTAACTTTACCATATATAAAATAAACTGCGCCAGTGTCCTATAAAGTCGTCTCCAGCACGAGAAATATTCGATGTTTGTAGTAAAACTTTGATTTTCGCTGATATGTAAAAGATGATTTCGTACCTCTTCGGTGTTTATGTTTCCCAAATTAGAAGTTCTCGGCCAAGCTCTCTCGTCTTCTCTTAAAAATTGGGGACCTCTGAACCACATTTCGTCATCGGCTGTACAGACCTTCGTTCCACTCATTAAGATTAGTTGTTTCTAGGATTTCGCCCACTCTATACATAACGAATGCTTTAAAATTTTTGGGGTCCATGGAGAGCCATTTCAAAACTGTTTTGGAGTCAGACCAGAAAAAGCTTGCATTACAGTGAAGATGCGTTGCACTTCGAATTTTTGCGGCCAAACGAGAACCAATTAATGCTGCTTGGAGTTCCAGCCTAGGTATGGATATCGGCTTTAGAGGTGTTACCTTGGACTTCGAGGCTACAATGCAGACATCGACGTCGTCTCCATATTGAATACGGAAATAGCTTACAGCAGCGTAAGCATTTTCGCCGGCATCGACGAAAGTATGCATTTGGACGTTGGATGTCATTTTTAATAATTTGGAGTAGCATCGTGGAATGGTGATGGATGAAATTTTCGCCAGATTCGAAAGCCAAGAAGACCATTTGAGACAGAGTTCACCATATAATGTGTCGTCCCACTTTATACCCGAACGCCATATCTCTTGCATCAGTATTTTAAGGCCGATATAACGGTGAGATACGAACCCAAGGGGATCAAATATAGACATGAGAACTTGAAGAACCTCTCTCTTTGTGGGGACCACATTTGATCGGAACACATCTCTTCTGAGCCTCGAGAATCTAAAATTATACTGAAACACGTCATTATTGGATTCCCAATACATACCCAAACATTTTTCGACAGCTCCAAATGAATTTTCTGTTGCTGGACCATAGTCACATAGAAGTTGCCTCACATATTTGGAGTTTGTTGCCCAGTTTCTCATATGAAAACCACCAGCAGCGTGAATCGTCTTAACTTGCGTTGCCAATTCGAGCGATGATTAAAACTCACCCCAATTTTGGATAAAATCCTCACTTTTGCACGAAAAACAAACCGATTTGGTTGTGTAACTTTGCTGATGAGTGTTTAGCGATGCGCTTTTCTTAAGTAATGCCGGGGCCACGAATTGGCTGGCAGCAGCAGCTATGGCATATATCCAGTCACTAAACATTTTCACTATGGGAACCTTTTCATCTTTTATATGCATAGCCCAGGTAAGCTTATGATTATTTGGCAGTTTATCTACCAAAGTTTTTACCAGCATCGGGTTGTTTAAATGAGCCACCATATTACACGCCTCCATTGTCGAGCAAATATTTCGTATAGTGAGCGCATATTCGATAATGCCAGCGAGTCTGTCCTTAAGAGGAGGAATTTTCGTTGCTGTCTCAATCATATTATCGAGTATATGCTCTGGACGTCGGAAATACATCTCCAGCGTTTGAATAATTGCACCCACCAATGAAGGAATTAATAATTTACTTTTTACCAGCTCCTTTGCACGGCCACGCAGACATGACTGCAATCTCATTAAATTTTCTGCGTCACTATACCCGGCTATCTCGGTGCTGTTTCTATAATTACTGATAAAAAGCGGCCAATCCTCTGGATTCCCATCAAAATTTGGTTACTCCTTGTTGATTGGAAAGTCGTAGAACTATTTAAAAGCGTACCAGAAGCCTGGCTTATATCACCTTGAGAAAGAATTTTATATTTCTTTTCCAAATACTTTCGTTGAAGCTCTTTTTCTTCTTCTAATAATTGCAGCTGTAGCTGTGTATGTGAAGGCAAATTGTACGCAGACATGTTTGGACCACCATTATTCACAAAATGCTCTTGTATATATTGATTGTTATGTGCACTATTTGACGTCATCGTTGATATTGTTGGCGGTTTAACGATTGGTTGGGTCGTCGTTGTTGTAATTGGCGTCATGCCCGAGGAGCCATGATTATTTGAAAATGGTTGTGCTTTTGGATATGCACCTTTATCATGGCCCTCATTCATTTGATGTGGTGTTTTTTCTTTGTTGAAATTTGCAGGAGGAGCTTCTTCGGTGGGCGAGGATGCTCCTTGCGTTCCGCGGGAAAATTCACCAATGGTATTTACAGACGTCGTATGGTGCGTCGTGTTTGAGGTGTTTCTGAGGGCGACGGGTCGTTGCTGACCGCATGTGCAATTCCAGCTTACATTAGCGACGTCGCTATTTACACCAACACACTCAAAATGGAACCACTTGTCACAAGAATCACATTGCACCATACGTTCGGTGTCTCTTAAATCACATTTATCGCAGTTGAATTCGTTTTCCGACATTATTTTGTCTAAATTTGAAACACGATATAATTCAACAAGCTTAATTAATTTTTAAATACCACGATTAAATTTTTTCACAACGAACGGTTTTTGTTCTCAAATTAAAATTATTTTCCAAAGCCACTTTGTACTTAAATAAATTAAAAGGAAATTGTTTTTAAAGAATGTTGAGTTCGAAAAGAAACAAATCTTTCTTGGCTTTAATATTCTTTATTTTTTAATATAATTTAACTTAGAATATACCGCTTATTCGGTTATGCTTTAAAAACAATTTGTTTTGCACGGGCTGTACTTTAAATCGAACTGACTTAACATTAATTTTATTTTTCCTCTTGAAGCTATGTATATGTATACTGAAAAAACTAGACACTACCGTTATTATAGATAGTGTGCATATATATAAAAAATATAAAAAAAGTAAATAAGTAAATAAACAGTGGCGGCGGTAACATGGGAAGTTAAAATTTGGTACATTACCACTCCAGCGTCGACATCCACCCTAGTTGGATTTTTGGAATTTCCCACTGGGAGGTGCAGTAAAGGAAAAAGTCTTCCCCGAACGGCCTGCCCAAATAGCTGAAACTAGAAAGTTACAATTTGGTATGCAAGTTCCTTCTTCAGTGTAGATAACAGACAAGACGTGACTTTTGGAAAATTCTCCCCCTTGACGGCCTGCCAAAACCGCTTGAACTGGGAAGCTAAAATTTGGTATACATATAGATTCCTCCTCCAATGTGAATGTTAATGTGAAAATGTGCATATGTTCAAATTTGCACATATGCAAATTTGCAAAAGTGCAATTGTTCAAAATTGCAAATGTGGAAATTTGCAAAAGTGCAAATGTGAAAATTAGCAAAAGTGCGAATTTGCAAAAGCGCAAATGTCCAAAAGTCCAAATTTGCAAAAGTGCAAATTTTCAAAAGTTCAAATGTGTATATGTGTAAATTTTCAAAAGTGCAAATGTTCGAATTTGCAAAAGTAAAATTGTGAAAATTTGAAAAAGTGAGAATTTGCAAAGGACCTAATTTTCAAAAGTGCAAATTTGCAAGTGCAAATTTGTAAATGTGAAAATTTGTTAATGTGCGAATTTGCAAAAGTGCAAAATTGCAAATGTGCATATGTGCAAATTTTCAAAAGTGCAAATGTGCGAATTCGCAAAAGTGCAAATGTGCAAAAGTGAAAATTTGATTTTTCATGATAGATTGATGGCTTAATGGATCGATGGTTTGATGGTAATGCAAATGTGCTAATATGCAAATGTGTAAATATGCACATGTGCTAATGTGCAGATGGTTAAATGTGCAAATGGGCAAATGTAAAAATATTAAAATATGTTAATACATATTTATTTATTCCTTTCAACATCGCCCAGCCCAAACCGCAGGAGCGAGGGAAAATAAATGGAATGGGAACGAGTGGAAATGAATCATTAGACAAGGAAAACGAAATGGGATGGAAAGGGAAACAAGTGATATTAAAGCAGTTAACACTGGGTACGTTCCCATTTAATGACCTATAAACATGAAATTTAAAACTTTAAATTTAAACATCCACTTCAAATGATGGAACAAATTTATTTAATTAGTAAAATCTAAAGAAAATAGAATAATATTTACTTCTCAACATATTTCGATATTTAAAACTACCGGTAACGAAGTATCGGGCTTTTGAGCTAGTTGTACATAAATGAAGAAAAAGATATATAATTTTTTTTTATTATTGCTACCCGATTTATATAAATTTTTAATTGAACCTATTATTTGCGCTCTTATTTAACTCATTACAAGCATGTACTTTGTTTAGCCATTTTTGCCAACCAGTGGTTTCAATATTACAAGGTAAGGTCTTATTTATGTATATACAAGTAATCTTTAGGAAAATATTTATTTCTAAGTTAACACCCCTATGATAAAATGATGTATTATTTTACCAAAGTGTAAGTACTTACAATTTTTATTTTCTTATTTCATTTCCCATTACCTAGTAATGCGAAATTTAACTGGGTTAGCACGCTACATTTAGAATTGATCTCCTCTATTTTTTATTATTATTGTTATTCTTTTATATATGTAAGAAAAGTAAAAAGTGCAATTTATTAATAACACGTAAAATGACGTTAAAAAATGCTAATGTTTTTTTTTTTAATTTGTGAATTAACTACCACTGTTAATTCACAAATTAAAAAAAAAAACATGAAGTTCAAAAACTTTGACATTAATAAATGGAATGAGATCCTTAAATCATTATCATTAATTAAAACAATAGTAATGAAATTTATTTCATTACAATTGTTATCGACGCTATGGTAATGGAATCGTTAATTAATTTGTCCACTCAATTCATTAGTCCCATGTATTGTATTTATCATGGATGGTAACCGAAATAAATGCGGTTATCGGTAAGGGTAACGCTATTTTTTACTATTTCGGTAACGTTATTTTATGGGTAACGCTATTTTCTATTATTTCGGTAACGTTATTTAAAGGATAACGATTTTTTCAGTTATTTCGGTAACGGTATTTTAGGGATAACGATTTTTTCAGTTATTTCGGTATCGGTATTTTAGCGATAACGGTATTTTATATTATTTCGGTAACGGTATTTTAAGGATAACGACTTTTTCAGTTTTTTCGGTAACGGTATTCTAGGGGTAACGATAGTGAGTTGAAAGGGTATTGAATCGATAACGGTATTTTAGGGGTATTGCTTGTCATTCCTGGTATTTATATTTTAATTACACTGTAATTCAATAGCATACTCCAGCAAAATGGATACTTGAATTCCAGTAAAACATAATAGTGTAAATATGCTTTAATTCAAGCCTTGAATTTCAGTTTAACTTAAGCGCCCAAGATTGTATAAAGACTTGAATTTAAAAATTATTTTAAAGTACAATTCAAGTCTAAATAAATTCCACTATTAAAAATTGTTGCCAAAATCTATTTAAAAATATTAAAGTACATAATAATAAAGTTTTATTGATTTTAAAAATCATATATATAAAAATTAGCAATAAGATGATTTCTGGAAATACATATTACAGATGAATTATCTTTTAAACTCGAAAAATGTTCCAGTATCCGAGGGCATGCATTGATTTATTACATTTAAACCGGAAATTACTCAACGGGAAACAGGAGTTTTGAAGTTAGTGTAGGTGATGTTGATGGTAAATTGGATTGATGATATTTCTTATGACTGTAAGATAAAAAAATTATGTTTAATAATTAAGTAAATTAAATTATTTACAAGATTTATTTTTACTAACCATTCTTTTAATCGAAAAACGATATTATAGCCAATTTGTATTTCTTTTTTTATATTCAAAATAAATTATAAAAATGTATTTTTTATTATTGACAAAATGACAAATTTTCCAAATATTGTCAAACATAACTGAACTTAATTTTGACTTTAAAAATCAGTATTAATTGTACTTTGATTCAAGGAATATTAAAAGCACTTGAATTTTAGGTATTTTGTTTTTTATTGGGCAGAGTCTACACACTGAAAATAAATTGGTTTGAATTCAACCACAATTACCAAAATTGTATCGTTATTTAAAATTTTTAATTGTTTGTACTTAAAGTTCTTCATTAAAATAGTTAAATTTAATTATAAACGGAAAATATATAAAATTTACCGAAACAATGTATACATTTTTTCTTATGTTTTTACAATTTTTAAACCTTTGATTTTCTTAATTTTGTCTAAAATTTTTGAAAAATGTAAATAAAATGAGCGCCCCGGTAGCCTAGTTGGTAGCGTGCTAACTTATCAGTGCGGGGGTCGTGAGTTCAATTCCCACCAGAGGCTCTGGTCTGTTTTTGCTACAACGAGCCGATATCACTTGTTGCTAGTGCTCGGTTAAGGTATTAAGATATAATTTGTAATTATATGATTAATATAAATAAATAAATAAATAAATAAATAAATAAATAAATAAATAAATAAATAAATAAATAAATAAATAAATAAATAAATAAATAAATAAATAAATAAAATAAATAAAATAAAAAATAAATTTGAATTTTGTACTAATATTAATAATATTTAGTTTGCTGATTTTGGCAAACAGATTTTAAATTCCACTTTACAAAAAGTCTACTAAAATTCAGTAGCTGCAGCTAATTTTTTCTACTAATTTCATTGTACTACACGTCAACAGACACGTGTGGCTAAGTTTAGCAAAATATACCGCTGGGCTCAAATTAGCAAAATTTCCCGTAATAACAGCAAAATTTTCAGTTACCATTACAGACTTTTATGGTGAGTGTACAATAACTTTAGTACTCATACCCAGAAAACAGTATCAGTTGTGGTTACCGAATTTGTTTCCAATCGAATTCTTGCGGTTGCGGCAACTGTCTTCATAATAAATTATATTTTAGTTGGGAAAGTCAATACTCAGTTGTATAATTTAATATTTATATTCCATAAAATTATATTTAAATAAAAATTTTATATTTGTATTTTTCCCGTATCAAACCTGGGCATTTAGATTCATAGTTCACACTCTTGCTTACTGTACCACAACTAATATCAATTTTATTTGATATATTTTCTATTTAAACATTTTCGTTTTTATTTTAATTAAAAAAATATTTTTTTTTAAATGTTTGCCTTTTGCGGGAATTGAACTTGGAAATTCGGAGTACTTGGCTACATCTCTACCTCTACACCACAAACACTTATAAATTTTTATGACAAATTTTGAATTTAAATAATTTGTTAGTAAACAAAAAATATTATTTAAAATTCGTTTACCAATACCAATCATTAGTGGCGTCTATAATCAATACAATCCACACTTCGGTTGGTTCTACTAAACCTAAATTGAATGGTATATTTGATCATTTTGATTGATTTTTATTTATATACATATTTATATTCAAAATTAAACAACTTAAAGTAAGTGTCTGCGTCACAGTAGGTAGAAAAACTGCCTGCAAGTCTAAGGATTCTGAGTTCAAACCCTTAGGAATTTTTAAGATTTTTTAAAAATAATTTTTTATTGATTAAAATAAATACACAATTTATTTTCTATTGTGGCTGCTTACTATGTTATTTATAAACAAAAGTATTCAAATTTCAAAACTGAAAAATATTTAAATTTGAAATTTGACTGGCAATGGCCTGACAAACCGAAAGTTGCTGGTTTTTGCCCAGTTCGAGGCATAAACAATTTTTAATTTTTGTGGAACCCGTTTCTATAAGTGGAGTTTCTATTTATAAAATGTATATTTATAGAATATTATAATCTATAAATAGAAAAACAATCAAATATTAAAATCTAAATTCGGAATTTCTAAATGAAATTCGGTAATTACAACAGCATTAAAAATTTATGAAAGTGATGGTACAAAAATTCGGTTGGCAAAAAAATCAGTTGCAACTACAATTCTGTTTTCTGTGTATATAAATAGATATTAGCAAATTAATAATAGATATTAGCAAATTAATAATAAATAAGTACAATATTTTCATATTAAATCTTCAATTTTTACCAAAATATTTATAATTAAAGTCTCATAATAAGATCACATGCTGTAAAATTATTGACGATTATTTTTTTTTACATTTAAAAGCAAAGTCATAGGAATTTATTTAATCTTAATAAAATGATGATGGTACAAAAATTCGGTTGGCAAAAAATTCAGTTGCAACTACAACTCTGTTTTCTGTGTATATAAATAGATATTAGCAAATTAATTAGCAAATAAATAAGTACAATATTTTCATATTAAATCTTCTATTTTCCACCAAAATATTTATAATTAAAGTCTCATAATAAAATCGCGTGCTGTAAAATTATTGACGATTATTTTTTTACAATTAAAAGCAGTCATAGGAATTTATTTAATCTTAATAAAAAAAAATATTTTTTCTTTAAATTAATTGTGGTTTAATTGTAAATATACAAAACCAAACTTAATCTGTATCATATTCTTGCTAATAACACTTGAAAATTAAAAAAAAAATTTTTATGTGGTACAAAAAACAATTTTCGCACAAACAAAAAACACATTATAAATGTTTGAAAAAATAAACCACAAAAAATTAAAATGAAGAAGATTTATATAATGTATTATTTTTTACCAAAAGGAGTATTGAAACTGATAGTACAATATAAGTATTGTATTTCTTTAGTAAACACACTAAACTTATTTTTTCCACTACACCATTTCCAATTTGTCTAATATTTTGATATATATATATATATAATTAAATTAACACTTTATAATAAACTAAATAATTTTCTGAAATATGCTCAGTTTATATGTCTGGTTTAATCCTGTTCATTGTTGAGTCAATTAATTATGATAAATGGATTGTGCTTTTGGTTAATAAAAAACATTAAAATGAAAGTTTGAAGTTTTGTTTAAAAAATAATTCAAATACTACGAGGTAGCACTGTACATGTTTCTGCTAAACTGCAGATGTATTCGAGTGTATGTTTTTTAGAAGTTGTGGATTTAGTTCGTTGTTGGTTTTTGTTCGCCAACATTTGAAATGGAAACTGTTTCCAAAAATATAAATACGATTTTTTTTAATTAACAAAAACTGTTCTCGTTTTGTATTAAGGGTTGGAAACGAAGAAAATTTACAATTTTTTAATGTGAGTTGTTCAAATTTTCTTAGATTCCTGACATGTAAATTTTTGTATGGTTTAAACTTTTAGGCATCAATATGTTGTCCTTTTTTTGACAATAAAAATATGAAAACAGATGAAAATTATTTTTTTTAGGTATACAAGTTAATAATGTCGATTTGGACAACAGATGACATTACTATCACATATAGTTTGTTTCAATAACAACAAATAAGGTATTTTGGAGGGCAAACATCTGTGATTATAATTCAGTATTCGATAGACGCCAAAGTATAAACACACATTTTTTCAATCGCTATAATAATGTCGAATTTTGTGATTAAAAAGAGATGTTTTGCGGGGAAGTCTGATAACCTCCTTTCATTTAAATAAAACGGGTGCTGAAAGTTATCGATTGTTGTAGAAGCTTACGGTCAACATGCACCAACCCAAGCGCAAAAAGTCACCTGTACCGAACACAATTGATTCGTTTGAAGAGAGCAATCAACGCAAAAACGACCAGAATATTCGACCAGAGACGAGTCCAGAACATCATGACAACGCTCGGCCACATGTTGCAAGACCGGTCAAAAACTATTTGGAAAACAGTGGATGGGAATTTTGGCTCATCCGTCTTATAGCCCAGACCTTGCCCCTACTGACTACCATTTGTTTCGATCGATGCAAAACATTACATTATTAACTTGTATACCAATACATAGTGCATTTTTTGCAAATCCTTCATACTTTCCAGGAAAAATATAGAAATAGCAGCTCATTGCTTTTTGCATTACCAATAATGACCTACCCCTGCCTACTGCATTACTTCTAAAGTGATAATCATGAGTTACTAATAGTGTATCATACAGCCATTGATATTCCATGTCAGCTCCTTGCATACCACATTACTTTCAATGTAAAAATAATGAGTTACTAAAAATGTGTTTTAACTACTTATTATTGGCAGTTAAAATCTGTTTGGTTTTGTAATTAAATTTTTTTCAAGTTATTATCAAAAATCAATTCAAATTAAAAGCAAATAAAAAATTAATGGAAAAAAATTTGAATCATAATAAAAATAGTTTTTAAATATTTCTGTTTTTTAATGATTTTGATTTGAAAATGTGATTTTTCCAATACCATTTTGAATTGGAATTTTAAATAAATTAATCTAAAAGCTATTTTTTGTGAATTTATTAAAATATATGTACGAGTACACATATTGTATTTAATTTTTTTTTCAGGGTTGGCAGGCAATATCGCTAAAATACCGTTATCTATTCAATACCATTTCAACTGACTATCGCTACCCCTAAAATACAGTTATCGAAATAACTGAAAACATCGTTATTCTTAAAATACCGTTACCGAAATAATATAAAATACAGTTATCGCTAAACTACCGATACAGTAATAACTGAGAAAACCGTTATTCCTAAAATACCGTTACCGAAATAACTGAAAAAATCGTTATCCTTAATACATTTTTTTATTACTTTAAGTCTTATTGTTAACTTTTGCATAGTTAACACTGTGGCAACACTTTTTTTAAGTAATGTCTACACAAGTTATGATCTTGTTTACCAGGTGTCTTCAAATGCAATAAAATTTGCCATGATAACTGAATGTTCTTTTGTGTGTAATTTTCAAATTTCATGGCTTATTATATTGAATGTGAAGACTAGGGGTTGGTTAAACTAAAGAAAAAAGACATATAAGCATGTACTTAAATTTAGTTTAAATAATTTATTTTAATCGTTTGAAGATAAAAGAAGTTTTAGTTTTTTTAAATTGTTCTATTTATAAATTCCAAAATTTTCTCGCAAAATTATATGTTATACAAAATCTCACCGATCTTTTCTTATTAAACATTTTAGTGTGTTTTCTGTAAAATAGTACTGCGGAAAAAATTACCTAACCAGGATCACAGCATTCTCAAGCCTTTTTTCAAAATTTTCCCAGAAATGTCTAATAAACTTCCTAAATTCCTATCACCAAGGAGTATCCCTATCGGGATACTTATAAAAATATTAAAAAAAAATTATTTTAAATAGAAAAAGATCCAAACAAATTTGTTTTTTTTTTTTTAATTTGTGCGATAAATAAAAAAAACATAATCGTATTTAGGGTATTGAGATAAAAGTACGGAGTTTTAAAGCACCTTGGTCTATAGTTGTAAAATTCTAAATACTTGTACCACTCTACATTATACCCAATTTTAAAACAAAACTATTTTAAAAAATTGTAGGATCAATTTAAGGGTCTCCCTTATTTTGAACCTTTAAACCCCCACATTTTGTAACTATTTAAAAAAAATCGTTGTAGAATTTTAAAGGTGACAGTTTAAAGATACGCGCTTTTACAAAATATTCAAATTTATGGCGCATAATCATTGTTAAAATAAAGTATACTTTAAGAGTTCTAAAGTCGACTTTTCTTAAAAGTATACTTTAGGCATACTATAGACAAGTAAAAGTATACTTTAATCGTTAAAGTCTGCTTTAAAATTAAAACTACCTGAAGTTGACTTTATCCAATTTAACAACACACAACAGCTGTTTTCCGCCAAGAAAATGTTTGTGAAAAAAAATGTTTGAATTGCCAATTATTAAAAGTAATATTATATCAACAAATAAGATATTTTGCATAACATTTATTAAGTTAATAAATTTTTATTAATAAAAATACACTTTCAATCCTTTTTTTATAAAGTTTTTTCCTTTTCACATTTTGCAATTGCAAATCTTTTATTTACACACTTTTAATTTTTTTCGGCAAATATAAAATCAGCTGATCAATGTTGCCACCTGCTTCTTTTTTAGTACAAAATGTATGCGGGCATTTGGTACATTTGATGTGATACCCATTTAAAGCCAGTTTAACTTAAAACTGTCTTTAATTCTGACTATAATAGCAAAATAGATAATAACAAGTTTTTAATTTAAAGTCGTATTTAAAAAAAGCCGACATTAGTGCGGGGCTAGATTACGGGCCTATGTCTTCTAAATTCGTAACCCATTTTTTTAAATAAAAACAAGGTGCTTTAAAATTCTATACACCCGAGTAAAAAAGTTTAGATATAATCATATGTCGCCTTATCTAATAATATATTATCATATATAAATACATATCTCAGTATGCATATATAATTATATATAACATAATTATACCCTTCACCATAGGTGGAAGGGTATATATAAGTTTGTCATTCCGTTTGTAATTTCTACAACATTGATCTTAGACCCTATAAAGTATATATATTCTGGGTCCTTATGAAGAGCGAAGTTGATTTAACGATGTCCGTCTGTCCGTCTGTGTGTTGAAATGGGTTTTCCGAAGAACCCAGACATGATGAGGACTTGATTCTTTTTTATTTCTATTACATGTGATCCATTTCTGTTGGCTATTAAAAATCAGACAGATCGGTTAATAAATGTCTGAGATATTAGCAAAAAACCAGGACTACCTCTAATTTTTCCAGTAAAATCCCTTTGTTTAATATGTATGTAGAATTTTGAGCATAACAACACATCCATGTGTTAAAATTCTTTTCTTTCATCTCCACCTTTTATACACAAACAACACTCATACAAAGATTTGTCATTTAAATAAAAACCAAACAAATCTCTAATTAACGAAGACTTTTATATATGTACCTCTATTGACGATGATTTTGTGTGAGCTTCAATAGCTCAGTTGTCTAGACGCTGTGTCAGAAATACTTTTTTTTTTCTCTAAGGCCGCGGGGTTCGAGGTTCAAATCTCGGTCAGGTCAATTCACTTTTTTTTTTGTACATTTTTTTTTATTATTTTCTTAAGACTTTTTTTTTTTGCTTATTTTTGTTTTTTTTAACATTTAATAATTAATTTATATAAAATTTTATATTAATAATTAAAATTCTTTTCTTTCATCTCCACCTTTTATACACAAACAACATACATATAAAGATTTGTCATTTAAATAAAAACTAAACAAATCTCTAATGAACGAAGACATTTATATATGTACCTCTATTGACGATGATTTTGTGTGAGCTTCAATAGCTCAGTTGTCTAGACGCTGTGTCACAAATACTTTTTTTCTCTAAGGCCGCGGGGTTCGAGGTTCAAATCTCGGTCAGGTCAATTCACTGTTTTTTTGTACATTTTTTTTTATTATTTTCTTAAGACTTTTTTTTTTGCTTATTTTTGTTTTTTTTTTTAACATTTAATAATTAATTTATATAAAATTTTATATTAATAATTAAAATTCTTTTCTTTCATCTCCACCTTTTATACACAAACAACACACATATAAAGATTTGTCATTTAAATAAAAACTAAACAAATCTCTAATGAACGAAGACTTTTATATATGTACCTCTATTGACGATGATTTTGTGTGAGCTTCAATAGCTCAGTTGTCTAGACGCTGTGTCAGAAATACTTTTTTTTTCTCTAAGGCCGCGGGGTTCGAGGTTCAAATCTCGGTCAGGTCAATTAACTTTTTTTTTGTACATTTTTTTTTATTATTTTCTTAAGACTTTTTTTTTTGCTTATTTTTGGTTTTTTTAACATTTAATAATTAATCTATATAAAATTTTATATTAATAATTAAATGATCCATAAATAGGCTAAAAACATCAACATTTTTATAAAAACCCTCTGATACAAACAAAATACAAACGTTTTTATACCTTTCACCACAGGTGGAAGGGTCGCGGGTTCGTTAAGATTTTTTTTTTTTTTTGTTTATTTTTTGTTTTTTTTTTTACATTTAATAACTAATTTAAATAAAATTTTATATTAATAATTTAATAATCCATAAATAGGCTAAAAACATCAAAATTTGTATAAAAACCCTCTGATACAAACAAAATACAAACAGTTTTATTTCTATTTTTTGCTCCGATTTAAAAGAATTTATAAAAAGATTTTTAAACCATTTTATTTCTCACATATTAAGAAAATTTTATACATAATTTACCTTTGAGTACAACTATTTTAGGTCAACTTATAATAATTTATAAAAAAAATTATAAACTATTTTCCTTCAAATTTTTAAAATTAAGCTAAAGAAATTACAAATATTTCTAATGAAAAAGCGAAATGAAATCCCAAATGCAAATTTGCCAGCTAAATCAAACTATTTTGTAGAAATAAAACACATGCAGTTCTAGTGATTTCTTTTAACGATTTGTTGAAATTCTTTTCTTTCACCTCTTCACCTTTTATACACAAACAACAAACACTATTCTAGAGCTGTATTATGACCTATGGATACGTCTTATATAGCAAAAGATCGAAAATCTTTAGTATAACATATTTGCTGAAAAACTCGGAAATATCGGTTCAGATACAAAAAAGTTATGCCCAAAACATAAATTTTTTTAAAATACCTATTTTCTGGAACCATAAATCTTCTCGAGTCCAAGTTTTATCTCCAAACTAAATGGTTAATTTCCTCTTAAAGGCGTCCGTATATAAATCTGTCCATTTCATATATGTCCATATATAAACTTCAGTTTTTTCCCAACCATGGTGAAGGGTATATAAGATTCGGCATAGCCGAATTTAGCCGCTCTTACTTGTTTTTTTTTAAATTACCTTATATTTTGTCATATATAACCATTATGTATGATTTATATGGTAAGATATGTTATATATTATATAATTGTATATAACACAATAACTAATTATATATGGGTTACACGGGACTGTATCTTCTATATATAAAGGAATAACGTTACTGACTGACTGATTCAACATCGTCCAGCCCAAACCGCTGGAGCTAGGAAGCTTAAATTTGGTACCCAAGTTCCCCTTCCAAGCGTAGACATCCGCTAAGACGGGGTTTTTGTAAATTCCTTCGGGGAGGGGTAAAAAGAAGGAAAACGCTCTTTTACGGCCTGCCTAAACCCCTTAAGCTAGAAACCTGAAATTTGAAATACACCTTCCTGTGTGTATGTGCAAACTCTTTGATAAGGTATATTTTAGAATTTTGACCAGGGATGTGGTAAAAATGAGGGTTTAAAGGGTATTTTTGATATGGAAAAAGATATAATTTCATATAATTATATGTGGTCCCATGTTAATGGTTTCGAATCCCAGCTAGGGAGATACATTTTTGTGTGCTTTTAGTCTGTTTTTATTTCCTTATTAATATTTTTTTTTTTACAAAACTTTCAAATTTTAAATCATTTCGAGACAAGAAGAACTAGAGCATTTTAATAGGAGTGGTAAAAGTTTATATATATATTTTTTCGTTTTAAATATAATTATTTCTCCACATTTTTTCTTGATCAATAATATATGATTATATATACTTATGTATAATATTATATATAGCTATATAATTATAATAAATCAGGACCAATTTAGTACCATTAATTCATACATGATAACATATTTTCCCAAATTTCCGAATATATAATTATATTATATATATTGAATAAAAATACAAAGTTTCAAGAGCTAATGATCGCTTTAAAATTCTAAGAGCGAAATTTTATTTATTCATAATTTATAATTCATATTAGATATATTTTACCTTAGTTTCCTATTTTTACAAATTCTTTTATGGTGCAATATCGCATTCAACATTAAATTTACAAATGGCGAAAGTTAGAATAATGGTGGTTGTAATGTAATGCTCCGGTTACCGGGAATTTATTGCTACCCAAAAAAAATTCTTTTTTTTGTCTCTAATTCAAAATAATTCATTTCAATGGCAAATCAACTTAAAGTTTGATAAGAAATCTTCAATTAACTCGCCTTAATAAAATATTTGCACCTTTCGGACAGTTATAGCCAAAATATTTATAATTTTTATATCTATGTATAATTATTGTTTAATTTAACGACAATGCTACAAGAATTTTTTTCTACCAACTCCTTTTGTTATAACCGCAACTGTAGATTTTTCAATTATTTTAGAGTATTTAAATACATATTTTTTTATCCTCCAAAATTCGCTGAAATAAAGTTTTTGTTCTAAAGTTTAATTGATACTCAGCAATTTGAGTTTGAAATTGCGGTTTTATTTAAACTATGGTAATTGCAACTCTGAATATCAATGTAAGGTGAGAAAATATATCCCTCAGCTGTTATCATTGTTTTTCGGAATACAAAAAGGAATTGGTAAAAACATGCCTTCTATCGCTTCTCAAAAGTTCGAGGCACTTCTGTAGGAAAATAGTGTCAGTCTTTCCCGTTAAACAAATGGTTGGCAGCAAATCAAATCCCTTATGCTGGTATTAATTACTGGAATCTTAACGATTGATAGTCACATGTTAAAAGTACTACATGCAATAGATTCGTTGGAGTAAATAACTTGCCTATTCTTTTTGCTCACAATCGAGAGAAAAAGGAAAAAAAACAGATATCTTTACATTAATTTTTGTGAGAATAAAGTTATCTGCCTTACGAGAAATCCATGTTTGGGGAGCAAATAACATTTCTGTACGTGTTGGAACAACCCAAAGGTGTTTGCTATTTTGGGAGTTCGCAAAATCACCCTTGATAGATTTTGTTACCATCCAATATTTTGTTTCCTAGAACGTGCTGAAGAGTGATCTCTTGCATATGGAAACCTCCAAAAAGAATTCCAAGAAGAAAAGGCAGAAAAAACAAAATAAGACCATCAAGCTTCAATGTTCACTTTACAAAAATTCACCTTCTCAGTCATAGAATTACTTTAAGAGGGACGGTTAGTCAGTTGTGTTAAATTCGTTTACTACGTAGTTTTATGTCCTCGCGGCAAAAATATTTAATTTAAAATAATATAAAAAAAACAACAAAAGTTAAAGTAGTTTAAAATTATTAGAACCAAGATGTTCAAAATTTTAAGAATTTGAGGTATCGTGAATTCTTTGTTATTTATCATGGGTTGTCCACCACTAATGGAAAAAAAAAGATTTGCACAGTGCGGGTCAAAACAGTGTCGTCAAAAACAAATTAATTAAAAACTAATATTAAATACTAAATCTAAAAATCCAAAAAACGGTAAAAGAACAAAATTTTTTTAGCAAGTGGGTTTGTTAAAAAAAAAAAAAAGAAAACATGCAAAAAAAATTGTGAGAAGAGGGAAATATCCCCAAACTAATATGTCGTTCAAAATTTAAAACTTAAACTTTTCATTAAACAAATTAATAACAATTTAATCTCATAATTTTTAAAGTTTTCGATTACCGTTAAAAGGTCGTGATTTTTTTGTGCAAATTTTGGTAATAATTGTAATTTCATTGCATATCAAAAAAAAAAAAAAACTAGAAAAAATTTGTGTATATAATAAGAAAGCGTAACGGGATAAAATAATAAACGGCAGAGTTTAGCATAAAGAAAGCAGATTAAGGAGTGTAAATGGCTCCAAGAAAATAAAAATCAAACACCGCAGCAACAACAACACATATTCATCGCTGGAAGGCCTTTCAATATGCATATGTAAGTCTCTCTTTCTATTTTTCCTGTTTTTTAAGCCCAATATTAAGAAATGTTAGCCCAGAGTTAAAATAAAATGTTGGGAGTTAAACTCACAAAGGTGGCTACGTTTAGTATGATACCAAAATTGCAAATGTGTTATTTTTGTGCCGTAAAAATATTTTACTATATAATTCGCTTCATTTTTATGTTTAAAGTATTTTTTTTTTACTCTATAAATTTCATTTTTAACTGAGAGTAATGATCATTTTTTTCTGCAATAATAAATATTTGCAAATACATTTTTTTTTACAAATCAATTGTAATAGTGAAAAAAGGAAATCTTTAATAATGTTACTTTTAAATAAAAAAAAAATGAGGCAAATCAATTACCGTTTTTATTGCAATTGTGACGTCATAACTAGTTACACATATCCTAATTATTGTGCGGGTGCAATGAAATTTGCAATAAAGTCAATTTAAAGAGGAATATATAAAAGAAATCATTTGTATCACTAATTACACATAGAACCAAATCAAACTACTTGCTAGAAAAAGAAAGATATATAGTTCGCGAAATTCGCTATCAAAACAAACAGCCAAAATAATTTTAACTTTTAAAGGGTTATTGAACTTTATTTTAACACCACTTTCAAAAAGTTGTTAACATATAGAAATGTATTAGAGCGAAAGAGAAATTAATATTTTATTCTAACTTTCCAATAAACGCAAGCAAATTAATTTTTTTTATACTCTACACCCGACGGTTATTATACGCGCAATCATTTTACTACTGTGCAGATTTTTTATATCCAATTTATTTTTACCTAATTTTTAAGCCATTAATTTAGAGTCAAAAAAAAAAAAACAAATCTGGTTAAAGTTTTAAGATATAAAAAAAAAATATATAGAAAAAACAAAATTGTCGATGCTTTACTATTATTATATTTAATTGCCTACCTTAATTGTAAAAACAAAAAAAAATCAAAACACAAAATGGTTTTTTAAATAAAATTAATTCAATTTGAAACTTTTATATTAGAACATAATGTTGCGCTAATTGATTTTTAAACTTTCCTTTAGGGCTATAATTAAGGTAATTTCTGATAGGGTTTTCTTAATGTTCGGTGACATCAGCCCCACTCTAGCGTTTGTAGAATGCCTTATTTTTTTTAAAGTTCATCAATCGGATATTTGTATTTTTTGTGGTTTTTAGTCCGCAATTACCATTTTAGAACAGGGACTCTGATAATGAAAATTGTTGTGATTGTAGTCTGGTATGGTAGGGTCAACAACCCACACCCACCACTGAAGCTAGTCTAATAGACAGGTCCCGCCGACCTGAGTCATTCCAGACGGGACTGCTTTGCAGAGCTTAACGAACTGCTTTCTTTTACATAAGTAACAACGAGTGATTTTAGGTTTTAACGTTACCCCTATAAGTTCACCCTCGCTCACTCACAGTAGTCACACATTACAAAATGGCGCCCAACGTGGGGCCTGATAATTTCGAGGGGTTCTGTATCAAAAGATGGATTACTTGTCGAAATTTCATGTTGAAACAGGGAGTTTTTAATTATATATGAAAAGTAAATGTTTTTTATATTAAAGACTTCTGTTTAGCAGGTTATCTGTGTGCACGAATAACTTAATTTAATTTTTTCCCATTTTTTGAACGGAGTTTTCGAGTACGTTAAGATTGGAAGTTGTATAACAGAAATAAATCCTTAGTCCATTATGGAATTCGACTATCTGGCATCCTGAACGGATAGATTTCGACCTAAGGGCTCCTGAAGATTGTTTTTCTGTATATCATATTCCTATTGTAGCATTACTTGCAGTTCTAAGAATTGCCTTCTTTGACATGATATTAGTATCTGGATAGTATGTGGTGGAAATATTAACGTTATGCCCCCAATGGTGGAGGTCGATCCCTGCAATGTTGTCAGTTATAAAATCATGTCAGGGAATCAATTTTCCGAGTCGAATAATCAAGAGCCCGGTTTCGTTTATTCGCATACAATTCACGTTTTTTTGTTTTTCTATTTAATTACCTTAGTCAGCCCATATTAAGGAAAGTTATTTAAAAAAATAAATAAAAATAAACTTATCTAAGAATTGCAAAGAAGCAACTAATTAGATTTGCTGAAAATATTTTCAAACAAGCAATCTGCTTCTAACTTTATAAATTTTAACTTTTTAATGTTCTTTTTTTATCATTCCTTTGATAAGATGTCAAAATCACGGAAAAATGCCACCGTAACGATTCTTCTGCATTTACTGTAGGAGCCATTTGCTTCTTATGTGAAAGCGAAATGTTGAACATAAACGATTGTTTGGCTACAGTTTGTAATCACATATTTCACAAAGAATGCATAACAGGATATTTAAGTAATACACCTGAATGCCCAACCTGTGGGCATATGTGTCATCAACATGGTTTAATGGTACCTAATTCTCAACCTACTGATAGAACCGATAATCGAACCAGATCGTTTACAAAACGAGTAGGGGTCGTGGGTTCTCGCAAAATACACGTAACCATACAACTTAATTTACTTTTCCGAATATGACAAACGTACCCTCGATTGCGACCGCAAATCATTTTTATAACCGGCAGTGCACGGACTATAATAGTACGTGTCCCCAAATGCTAATAATTCTGTCGGCTTTTCTAGGCAGGGTTGTGATTTTACCCCTCAATTTAGTTCTAGTTTTACCAACACGGTTGATTACAACCACATTGTGTCTATGATTGAAACCTCCGTGCAACGAGCATTGGGTAATCTTAATCTAAGTGCAATACAACGAACGGCTTTTCCACCACAAAACCCCTCTCTAGCTGGTGTCGCAAACGGTAACTCTGCTGAGTTCAGTTCTTGCCAAAATGACACTTCGTCTTTTAATTCAACTTCATTAGACGTCGTTAAAGCTACCACACTCATCCAGAGGTAGAATGTTCGATTCGATGGGTCTTCTAAGGGTCTGAAATGTGACGAGTTCATCTACCTAATCGGGTGCTTAACTCGTCAAAATTTTTATGGAGTTTTAGTGTAATTGAAAAAAATTTACATGTGCTTCTAACAGGAAAGGCCAGAGATTGGTTTTGGCGGTTTCATAAATCGCAGGAGAGTATTCGATGGGAAACATTTTGTGCAGCTCTTCGCTACGAATACAAAGATTTTCGATCACCTTTTGACATTCGTGAAGAACTGCATAACCAAAAGCCAAATGAAACATTCGAAGCATTTTACGACGCAATTAATGAGATACTTGATCAGTTATCGCCTCCATTAAAAGAGTTGGAAACTGAGATCATCAGTCGGAATCTTCTACCAGAAACACGTCACGAGCTACTGTAAATAAAAATTGACTCCTCGGCTAAATTGAAAGAATTGTGTCTGAAAAGCGAAAAACTCCTGAATGAGGAATCTTTCAGCGGCAGTAGTTCTGGCAAAGGATTTCCAACCAGAAAAATAGCTGCAGTGGAGGCAAAGCGTTCCTCGAAGAAACTGATAAGATCGAAAGCTCCTCTTTATCAGTGAATACAGTTTCAAAGCCTGAGGGGTCAGTGGTGTGCTGGAACTGCGATGAAACTGGACATTATTGGGACATGTGCCTCAAAGAAAGAAATACTTTCTGCTATGGATGTGGTTTGAAAAATGTTTACAAACCCCAATGTTTAGTGTGTGCAAAAACTCGAAGAGTTCAAGGGGATCAGGTCACAACCTTCCCCTTCAGCGAAAATAGATGACATCAAAGATTTACCCAAAATAAATACTAGACCTAAAGACGAAATTGGCAATGATAAGGAAGCGGATATTGACTTTAAATTTGGACATGTCAAAATGTTAGAAAACAAGGAAAATTTTAATACTGAGTTAAAACCTAAATTAGAATTTCGCCCTCTTCATGAGAGACTACGAAATTATATAGTGGCTCGAGTTAAAATCTTTGGCGATCCTAAGTTAGGTAAGGAGATAGTTAGGAAATACAAGCGATCTACGTATCTATGCGTATGCGTAGTTTCTATAAAAAAATCAAGATCGCTCAACGAAGGGTTATTGCATCAATTATAAACTCTAACGATGACGGAAGACTATACGCAAAAGTCAAACTCTTTATCGGATCTGAATTAGGTTTACTTGATACAGGCGCTAACATAAGTTGTATTGGGCAGGAGCTGGAAAAAACTGATTTTAGTAACGCTGAAGGATTTCGAAAGATAAATTCTTATTGTCGGACAGCAGACGGGATGATTCAAAACGTCACCGGCCTAATCAACACTAAAATCACCTACAAGGATCAAATTCGACGGATTACATAGTACCAAGCCTGAATCAGAGGCTGATTCTTAGACTGGACTTTTGGAAGGCCTTCGGTTTAATGGATGGACTGATTTTAGGTATATCTATTGATCCAAAAACTTCTTTAACTGATTCCGAAGATCTCGAATTAGTTCCATTGACGGTGACCCAACGAAAACAACTTGAAACCGTAAAATCGTTGTTTCCTAATTTCGAAATTCAGGCATTGGGACGTACGCCTTTGCTCACACATTCCATCGATGTTGGAAACGCACGCCCGGTAAAGCAACGATTTTACACTGTGTCTCCTGGCGTGGAGAAATTAATGTTTGAGGAGGTAGATCGGATGCTAAATCTGGGCGTAATCGAGCCAAGTTGCAGCCCATAGGGTTCGCCCATGAGGATGGTAATTAAACCGGGTAAGGTACGGCTATGTTTGGATGCGCGAAAAATCAATGAGGTTACGTTGAAGGACGCATATCCGTTACCAAATATTCAGGGAATATTTGCTCGGCTGCCAAGGGCAAATATCATCTCGAAAATCGACCTCAAAGATGTGTACTGGCAGATAGCGTTAGACGAAAAGTCCAAACATATAACCGCGTTTACCATACCTGGGCGTCCATTATACCAATTTGTGGTGATGCCATTTGGGCTGTGCATTGCCCCACAGACTATGTTCAGGCTTATGGACGATGTGATTCCAGCAGACCTTAAACACTGCGTATTCGGTTATTTGGACGACGTGTGTGTAGTATCTGATAGTTTCGAAACTCATTTAACCATCTTAGTGAGACTCGCGGAGCAATTTAAAAGGGCAAATCTGACTCTAAACATCAATTAAAGCAGATTTTGTCTGCGTCAGGTAAAATACCTTGGGTATGTTATAGGTGACGGCGGAATATCCACGAAATATCCTAAGCAGGTCCTCGGTTGTCTTGGTCTGACAGGGTGGTATCGCAGGTTCATTCATAACTTTGCGGATGTCACCCATCCAATTTCTGATGTTTTGTCGAAAAGAAAAAAGTTCGAGTGGACTGAAGAAGCCGAAACCGCTTTTACGAAAGTAAAACGTTTGTTGATCACAGCCCCAGTGTTAAAAAACCCCGATTTCTCCAAAAAATTCTACGCAATTGTGACGCATCTGACTTTGGAATGAGGGCGGTATTACACTCACAATATTATTTCGTTAAAAATAATCTAAAATACATATTAAATTAATCGAAAATACAATCAAAAAGAGAACTACTGATTTTTCATTATATTCAGCCCATTTTGTTGTTTATTTTCAATCATTGTTTAATAATTGACAGAAGTGGTAAAAACAATAGAAAGTTGTTTAAAATAACCATAAATTTTTAACTGACAAAAAGTAGAAAAAAACGATTTTTGGGTTTGTTTTTCTATTTGTATGAAATTTTACAAAACACAACACACACAGATGTATATATTTTTTTATTTTCTTGTGTGTATGTATATTTGAATAATTTCTTGTAATTTTTATTAAAATAATTTTGTATATATACAAACTATTTTGCTAAAAAACAAAAAAGAATTATATCAATTTTAATTTTTACAAACAGAAAACATGAAATTTTAACAGAAAATATCAACTCCTACTGAATGTCTGTAAATTTTTATAGTTTGTTTTTTGAATGACTGATTCAAATAGTTAAAAAATATATTTCTATGAACTTCAATTGATTCTTCTTTTAAAAACAAACTTTACGTATTACTTTTTTAATAAACTACAGTCGGTAACGGAAAATATATTGTGAGTGTAGTACAAATAGATGACGAGCAAAATGAAAATCCTATCGCGTTTATGTCGCGAAAACTCAATTCGGCACCGCAAAACTATACTGTGCCCGAAAAAGAATGTCTAGCCACAATTGAAGCGATAGAGCGTTTTAGATGCTACATTAAAATCATAACCGACCACAGTAGTCTTCTTTGATTGATGAAACAACAAAATCTCAAGGGAAGATTAGCCAGGTGGGCCCTTAAATTGCAAACGTATAAGTTTAGTATCAGCCATAGAAAGGGAAAAGAAAATGTGGTACCGGATGCGTTAAGCAGAATGCATGAGAGCGAAATATCTGCTGTCGAAATAATCGGTCCTGAAGTCAATTTAGATTCTCCTCACTTTCTGGATGTCGAATATATTAAACTTAAAAATAAATTCAAAGAAAATTCGAGCAGTTTCCCTGATGTCAGGGTCATGGGCTATATATATATATATTCGCCTTCAATTTGCTACAGGGGTGGTGGAAGAAGATGAAGGGTCTTGGAAGCTATGGACTCCCGAGGGACTAAAAAAGGAGATTTTATATCGCGCCCATAACTCTGTCAAAAAAACATTAGATCTGATACGTAGACATTGTTATTGGCCTCGATTGGTGTCAGATGTTCGAGAGTATGTGTCTAAATGTGATACATGTAAAGCCACGAAAGCAACCAACAAAATTCTTAGACCTGAAATGGGTCAAATGGCAACATCCGTTAGACCATTTCAAAGATTATATATTGACCTATTAGGACCATATCCCAGGAGTAAGAAAGGGTTTATAGGAATTTTGATCGTGATGGATCACTTCTCAAAGTACCATTGGCTGTGCCCCCTGAAAAGATTCACCTCCGCCCTAATAATGGAATTTTTGGAAAGGCAAATATTTCACCACTACGGCATCCCTGAAGTGATAATTAGTGACAACGGAAGCCAATTTAAGTCCAATGACTTAAATGCCTTCTTCACGCAATATGGAATTACACACATATACACTGCGCTATACTTGCCTCAGAGCAATGCCTCTGAGCGCGTTAAGAGGTCCATAGTTGCTGCAATTCGAGCCTAATCAAAGAAGACCACAATGAGTGGGATGTGTACCCTTCTTCTCGAAAAATATACGTAAGGCGTACGAGACCAACGTCAAAACATACAACTTGAGAACCAGACCAATTACCTTTTCAAGAAGTCTTTTGAAGGAACTTCTCCCAAAGCGACGCCTCGAAGTCTTTTAATGCCAAACTCGCCCCCAGCTTCGTTAAGGATCGAGTGAGGCAGAAATTAGGGAATTGCTATTATGGAACTTCTCCCAAAGTGACGCCTCGAAGTCTTTTAATGCCAAACTCGCCCCCAGCTTCGTTAAGGCTCGAGTGAGGCAGAAATTAAGGAATTGCTATTATGTTTTAGATGACGTTGACGGTAAGGGTTCTGGCACATATCATGCAAAGGATATTAAACCATAGGGTTGTTTCCGGCTAATCTTCCTAGTAACACTATCAGATTATACGGTTTTGTAATGTAACGCTCCGGTTATCGGGAATTCAAAATATTTTATTTCAATGTCAAATCAACTTAAAGCTTGATAAGAAATCTTCAATTAACTCGCACTGATAAAATATTTGTACCATTCGGACAGTTATAGCCAAAATATTTATAATTTTTATATCTATGTATAATTATTGTTTAATTTAACGACAAAGCTACAAGAATTTTTTTTCTACCAACTAATTTTGTTATAACCGCAATTGTAGATTTTTCAATTATTTAAGAGTATTTAAATACGTATTTTTTTAATCCTCCAAAATTCGCTGTATTAAAGTTTTTGTTCTAAAATTTAATTGATACTCAGCAATTTGACTTTGAAATTGCGGTTTTATTTAAACTATGGTAATTGCAACTCTGAATATCAGAGTAGGTGAGAAAATGTATCCCTCAGCTGTTATGAATGTTTTTCGGAATACCAAAAGGAATTGGTAAAAACATGCCTTCTATCGCTTCTCAAAAGTTCGAGGCACTTCTATAGGAAAATAGTGTCAGTCTTTCCCCTTAAACAAATGGTTGGCAGCAAATCAAATCCCATATGCTGGTGTTAATTACTGGAATCTCAACGATTGATAGTCACATGTTAAAAGTACTACATGCAATAGATTCGTTGGAGTAAATAACTTGCCTATTCTTTTTGCTGACAATCGAGAGAAAAAGGAAAAGAGCAGATATCTTTACATTAATTTTTGTGAGAATAAAGTTATCTGCCTTACGAGAAATCCATGTTTGGGGAGCAAATAACATTTCTGTACGTGTTGGAAGAACCCAAAGTTGTTTGCTATTTTGGGAGTTCGCAAAATCACCCTTGACAGATTTTGTTGCCATCCAATATTTTGTTTCCTAGAACGTGCTGAAGAGTGATCTCTTGCATATGGAAACCTCCAAAAAGAATTCCAAGAAGAAAAGGCAGAAAAACAAAATAAGACCATCAAGCTTCAATGTTCACTTTACAAAAATTCACCTTCTCAGTCATAGAATTACTTTAAGAGGGACCGTTAGTCAGTTGTGTTAAAGTTGTTTACTACGTAGTTTTTTGTCCTCGCGGCAAAAATATTTTATTTTAAATAATATAAAAAAACAACAAAAGTTAAAGTAGTTTAAAATTATTAGAACCAAGATGTTCAAAATTTTAAGAATTTGAGGTATCGTGAATTCTTTGTTATTTATCATGGGTTGTCCAAAACAATGTCGGGTCAAAACAATGTCGTCAAAAACAAATTAATTAAAAACCAATATTAAATACTAAATCTAAAAATCCAAAAAACGGTAAAAGAACAAAATTTTTTTAGCAAGTGGGTTTGTTTAAAAAAAAAAAAAAAAAAGAAAACATACAAAAAAAATTGTGAGAAGGGGGATATATCCCCAAACTAATATGTCGTTCAAAAATTAAAACTTAATCTTTTTATTAAACAAATTAATAACAATTTAATCTCATAATTTTTAAAGTTTTCGATTACCGTTAAAAGTTCGTGATTTTTTTGTGTAAATTTTTGTAATAATTGTAATTTCATTGCATATCAAAAAAAAAAAAAAAACTAGAAAAAATTTGTGTATATAATAAGAAAGCGTAACGGGATAAAATAATAAACGGCAGAATTTAGCACAAAGAAAGCAGATAAAGGAGTGTAAATGGCTCCAAGAAAATAAAAATCAAACACCGCAGCAACAACAACACATATTCATCGCTGGAAGGCTTTTCAATATGCATATGTAAGTCTCTCTTTCTATTTTTTCCTGTTTTTTAAGCCCAATGTTAAGAAATGTTAGCCCAGAGTTAAAATAAAATGTTGGGAGTTAAACTCACAAAGGTGGCAACGTTTAGTATGCTACCATAATTGCAAATGTGTTATTTTTGTGCCGTAAAAATATTTTACTATATAATTAGCTTCATTTCTATGTTTAAAGTATTGTGTTTACTCTATAAATTTCATTGTTAACCGAGAGTAATGATCATTTTTTTTCTGCAATAATAAATATTTGCAAATACTTTTTTATACAAATCAATTGTAATAGTGAAAAAAGAAAATCTTTAATAATGTTACATTTAAATAAAAATAGAAAAAATGATGCAAATTAAATACGGTTTTTATTGTTATTGTGACGTCATAACCAGTTACACATATTCTAATTATTGTGCGGGTGCAATGAAATTTGCAATAAAGTCAATTTAAAGAGGAATATATAAAAGAAATCATTTGTATCACTAATTCCACATAGAACCAAATCAAACTACTTGCTAGAAAAAGAAAGATATATAGTTCGCGAAATTCGCGATCAAAACAAACACACAAAATAATTTAAACTTTTAGAGGGTTATTGAACTTTATTTTAACTCCACTTTCAAAAAGTTGTGAACATATAGAAATGTATTAGAGCGAAAGAGAAGATAATATTTTTTTCTAACTTTCCAATAAACGCAAGCAAATGAATTTTTTTTATACTCTACACCCGACGGTTATTATACGCGCAATCATTTTACTACTGTGCAGATTTTTTATATCCAATTTATTTTTACCTAATTTTTAAGCCATTAATTTAGAGTCAAAAAAAAAAACAAATCTGGTTAAAGTTTTGAGATATAAAAAAAAAAAAAATATATAGAAAAAACAAAATTGTCGATGCTTTACTATTATTATATTTAATTGCCTACCTTAATTGTAAAAACAAAAAAAAAATCAAAACACAAAAAGGTTTTTTAAATAAAATTAATTCAATTTGAAACTTTTATATTAGAACATAATGTTGCGCTAATTGATTTTTAAACTTTCCTTTAGGGCTGTAATTAAGGTAATTTCTGATAGGGTTCTCTTAATGTTCGGTTAGGCTAATGAGAACAAGGATGGGAGGGTCATGAGGCCTGGGGCGTGACATCAGCCCCACTCTAGCGTTTGTAGTATGCCTTATTTTTTTTTTAAAGTTCATCAATCGGATATTTGTATTTTTTGTGGTTTTAGTCCGCAATTACCATTTTAGAACAGGGACTCTGATAATGAAAATTGTTGTGATTGTAGTCTGGTATGGTAGGGTCAACAATCCACACCCACCACTGAAGCTAGCCTAATAGACGGGTCCCGCCGACCTGAGTCATTCCAGACGGGAGTGCTTTGCAGAGCTTAACGAACTGCTTTCTTTTACATAAGTAACAACGAGTGATTTTAGGTTTTAACGTTACATTGCTTAACTTTACACAGTGGTTCATTCTTGTCACCCCTATAAGTTCACCCTCGCTCACTCACAGTAGTCACACATTACAAAATGTGTGACTACTTAAAACTTTAACCATATGTTTTTTTTTTTACTCTAAATAAATGATTTCAAAATTAGGTAAAAATAAATTTGATATAAAAAATCTGCACAGTAGTAAAATGATTGCGCTTATAACAACCGTCGGGTGTAAAGTATAAAAAAAATTCATTTGCTTCCGTTTATTGGAAAGTAAGAAAAAAATATTATCTTCTCTTTCTCTCTAATGCATGGTTTTCACTGACATTTTTAATGTCAATTTGTCCAAATTATTGGCAATTGTATGAAAACGGGTTGTCATATGGTGCCATCTAAGTTTGCAGTCAGTTATGCACACGAACTGCCGTCTAAAATGACGGACAAGTGAAAACGTCAAATTTCAGTTTGTCAACAGATATGGCAGCATTTTTATCGTAAATAAAATTGACAACAAGTTGTCAATATTTTTTGTTTGACGATCGCAAAGCTGTTATTTTTTTCTTTTGCTGGAAAAATTAATTGCAATGGAAATTTTTTAAATAAAGAAAGAAATGGTAATGTAATAACACAAAACGCCGCACTAGCTATAGCCATTTGTTTCTTTTTTTGTCATTTTTACATTTTTTCCACTTTTTATTGAACACAAATTAATATTTTCTAATCAGCTGTTCGCTCGCCTCATCATATTTGACCTTTGTAATGAAAACGGCGTGTCAGTCAACTGACACCAAAATTTGACATAAGCCTTTGACACGCTCTGCTTTATCGACTTATTGTCAGTTTTTAAGATGTAATGAAAACACATATGACACAAAATGACGAGAATTCATTTGAGTCAGTTTTTGTTGTCAGTTCATACGAGATAATGAAAACCAGGCATAATACATTTCTATATGTTAACAAATTTTTGAAAGTGGAGTTAAAATAAAGTTCAATAACCCTTTAAAAGATAAAATTATTTTGGGTGTTTGTTTTGATCGCGAATTTCGCGAGTAACATTATTAAAGATTTCCTTTTTTACTATTACAATTGATTTGTATAAAAAAAAGTAAGTGCAAATATTTATTATTGCAGAAAAAATGATCATTACTCTCAGTTAACAATGAAATTTATAGAGTAAAAAAATACTTTAAACATAAAAATGAAGCGAATTATATAGTAAAATATTTTTACGGCACTAAAATAACACATTTGCAATTATGGTATCATACTAAACGTAGCCACCTTTGTGAGTTTAACTCCCAACATTTTATTTTAACTCTATTCACCGTATTGTATATTTAATTCATTCATGCATCGCTTCGAAACACCAGTTAATTTTAATACTTTTATCTTTTTCGAACGATGCCCACTCTTGTTAAACGGATTGCAGCAAATCTTATTCATTTTACTTTAAATTGTCTTTACAGCTTCACTCTTTACTTTACAAAAAAAAACACTTTAACACTTTCACGTTTAGTATTCAACTGAAATTTGACTCAGAGTGTGTGAAGTATTTATATTTATTTTTTGGTAAAAAATAGGTAAAAAAAATAAGCGATATTTGCTTTTCTTTAATAGGAAAATTTGCGTGAACTACTGGTCATAAAATGTTTTTTAAAGAGGGACTTAATTGGTTACTGCCAATAAGCCGACCACAGGTCATAAAATGTTTTGTAAATTTTTTAAATTACCAGGTAATAAATATTTCGCCATATTTATGGAAAATCCGTGTTTTATGACTTGTTTCTGCACGTGTCATTTTAGGCGAAATATTTATTACCTGGTAATTTAAAAAATTTACAAAACATTTTATGACCTGTAGCCTCAGTCGGGTTTGGTGTGCCATTACATGCCACTGCTGCTATTATCCATGGATTTATGGCCGATCTTGTGAAGGCAGGCAGACCATATTCACTACACACTCAACTTGGGGCTCTTAAAAAAAATTGATTTTTTCTTCATAAATGTATTTTTAACTGTAAAATAATTTTTAAAATGTATTTTTAATAATAAAATAAACTAATGTTAAATAATTAAAAATAATTCAATTATAAAAAATATAAAAACAATGAGAACAAGGTGGTCTCTTAAATGCTCTTCTCCTGTCCAAACAAGGAGTCGGGGCCCATTTTTTTATTGCTGATTCTTAAAGCAAAAATTATGAGGAATCCAAAAAAAAAATAAAATTAGCCGGAAAATTTAGGAGCTTCTGTGGAAAATCGGAAAATTTAATTTTCATGGGAAAATTTAATTTTCATGGGAAAAAAGGTAAATTTCTGAGAAAAATTAGGAAAATATTTTTTAATTAAAGCCTGATTCAATACCTTTCCAATGAGCTATCACTCGTTGCGATCGCTTTAGTAGTTTTAAAACAACTTTCAATGAGGTCCCTTATGAAGAATTCTTCAATTTTGTCACATGACAGTGGTGTACACCACCACTAAACCAGTCACTATAAAAAAAAAAAATATGTAGGTACATTATTTTTTGCTGGGCAATCGATTGAGACTATTTATTTTAAAATCGGAGAGGGGTCGTCCAAAAGGTGATCGCTTTCATATGGAATTGCTCAGAAATGTTTAATAAAAATACCAAGTTTCAAGATCTAATGATCGCTTTAAAATTCTAAAAGCGAAATTTTATTAATTCATTATTTATAATTCATATTAGATATATTTTACCTTAGTTTCATATTTTTACAAATTCTTTTATGGTGCAATACCGCATGCAATATCAAATTTACAAATGGCGAAAGTTAGAATAATGGTGGTAAAAATTTAGTACAAAATATACAATGTCAGAATTGGCACAGTTGCAATTAGGGTAAACCTTTAATTAAAGCCCTTCTTATGGTTTAGTGAAAAATTAAATCTTTTGTTCTTCCAAAATAAATTTTGAATTTGTAATTTAGATTTCTACAGAACATAAGTAATCGAGCCTTAGCCTCAGTTTCACAGTTTCACAATCTCCCGTTAGCTTCTACCTGGGAATTTAACTGACACATTTGTTGTTGTTTCCTATACAAAGTTTGAGTTTTAATGTTCGTTAAATTTTAGCGGGAAATTCAGCAATCGGGGCTTGCAACTTTTACTACAATAAATTTTTTACTTTTTGTGGCGTCATAGATTTGAAAAGTGTTTAATTTCATTAAAAATCACATTTTTATAAGTTGTGAAAAAGAACTTCCTTAGAAGAGAAAAATTAGAACTAAACGATACTTTAGAATCAATGAAAAATTAATTCCTTAAGAATCACTTCCATTTATTTTTGCTGGGTAATTCTTAAAACATGTCGGTAACAATATACATATAAGTCCCGAATGTACAATTACATATCTATAACAAAATTATACGAAAAATAAAGTCTAAGAAAGTCAACCATTATGTATAGCAGCGTCTAACTTAGTGCTTACATCACAACAACTCCGGCAGACCGAGTTAAAATAATGGCAAAAGCATTGTTTTTTAGAATTTTAATATTTTTCCATGCGTTTTTTAATAAACTAGATTTCGTGTATATTATATTGTTAGATCTAATCTCATACAATTTTATCTGACTTTTTTCGGATAAATTTGGATATTACTTTAGCCCTACATATATTGTTAGATCTAATTTGATCTGCCATTTTTCGGATCAATTCACATCCTCCTAAATCCCCAAATACTACCGTTACTGAGATAATAGGAAATTCCGTTATCGCTTAAATACCGATACCGAAATAACTGAAAAAATCGTTATCCCTAAAATACCGTTACCGAAATAACTGAAAATAGCGTTACCCTTAAAATAACGTTACCGAAATAATAGAAAAAAACCGTTACCCTTACGATAACCGCGTTTGTTTTGGTTACCATCCATGGTTTTTTTTATCATTATAAATATAAAATAAATTTTATAAAAAATATAAAATATATTAGGTTTGAGGTAATAAGTATTCAAGCTTAAGGTCTATTTTATACAAAATTATTTATTTGTTATCCAATATTTCGCTATCTCAATGTTTTTTTAATTTTTTTTTTTAAATTAAAAAAACAAAAAATCCCTGAAGAAGCTATCCATTGAGATAGCGAAATATTAGATAACAAATAAATAATTTTGTATAAAATAGACCTTAAGCTTGAATACTTATTACCTGGAATTTGTATTAAAAAGGTCGAAGAAATTGAACTGAATAATATATTAGGTTTGTTTTTTCGAATTTTATACAAATATTCCATACAAATTTATGTAGATATAGGCTTGTTAAGTAGTTATAGATATAGCTACGTAAAAATAAGAATGTATAAAAATACTGGCAAGTCTTAGAAGTTATTGGCTTTTCTCTTTTATACGTTAACAAAAATATTTGTCATAAAATCATTTCAAATTTTTGTATTTTTTCATTTGATAAAATATTAAAAATTAAAAAGATAACAAATGAATAATTTGTTTGTAAGAAATGGTAGAGCTGGGCAAAAAATAAAATAGCTCAATTTCGCATTCCGGCGAAGTCCATATACGAAAACAGCTTTCGTACAAAGGCGGCCCAAAAAGTTCAAATTGTATTTGTTTACAAAAAATACAGAAAAGTCAAGTTATTTACAAGTATTTATAGATAAAGATATAAAATTCGAAAAAACAAACCTATAATTTCTGTATACACCACTTCCAATTTAATATCAGAAATTATTAATTATTTGCAGAAATTATCAATTTAGTTTTAGAAACTAACAATTTAACAAATTTTCAATTTAATTTCAGATTCATCAGTTAATTTCAGAAGTTATTAATTTCATTTCAAATTTAATTTCAGTTATTATTATATTAATTTCTGAAATAAAATTCTTAATATCTGAAACAAAATAAATAGTTTATGAAAATAGTTGGTACTTTGTGTAATTAAGTGGGAAATGGTGTAGTTATTCAGCTCCTTTCTTTTAATAATACGTTATTTACACCCTTTATGTTATGTATTACTATGCCCTTTATAAGCAACCAGTTATTTACTAGCTTTAAGTCACCAGTTTTTATTATATGCATTGCAACTATTTATTTTTGCGTTACCTATAACCAGTTATTTTAACCTTACCATTAACTAGTTGTTTTACTCCCTACTCGTAAGGTTGTAGGTAACTAGCTACCTTCAATGACATCCCTATGTTAAAATAATGAGCTTAGCAGACAAACTTCAGCCAGTTACTGCTCGTTCTAAAACCCATTACACCACTACAACCCGGTTAACCGGATAGACCGGTCTAGACCGTAGAGACCGGGTAGGCTGTTAAGACCGGCCAACCAGTCTTAGAATTGGTCCGACCGTAAAACCGGGTAATGGGGGCTCTAATTTTTATTATAAACAATACCTATCATTATGATATAATTTAACTCTTTCCGAGGCACTGTAAGATATAAAAGAAAATTAAACAATATTTTAATTTGCTTTAATTTGTTATCGAGTTATTTTCAAAAAAATTTATTAAAAAAATCTTTATCCTTATATGGTTTTGAGCACTAAAGCATGATTTAGTTTTTTTAAGACAAAGGGGCACATTACAATTTGAAGTCGATTGTTGTAGTAGGTCCCTGTTTCGTGTTAGAAAATTATGTTATTCGTCTTATAGAATTTTGCTTACTTTTGGTACTTCTCTGACGTTTACATTTGTTCTTAAATAAATACCATATCTATTTGTTTTTCACACATTAAATAATTTTTTTTTGTAATATATAAACTTTAAATTATGTTACATGTTAAAACGGTGTTTATACCATACCAATGCGCACAGAATTTATAAAAAATACTTAGAATAGTGGCTTGTTTTTCACACCTCTGGCCCGGAAAGAGTTAATAAATTTAATATATGCACACGGTTGCAACCGAATTTTTGTAGATCCATCTACCATCACTTTAATGCTGTTGTAATTACCGAATTTTATTTAGAAATTCCGAATTTTGATTCTAATATTTGATTGCTTTTCTATTTATAGATTATAATATTCTATAAATAGATATTTTATAAATAGATACTCCACTAATAGAAACGGGTTCAACAAAATTTATTTTAAAAATAAAAATTTTGTATGCTTTTCCTCTAGGCTAAAATTTATTAATTTTTTTCTAGTCAAATTTTAAACTTGAATATTTTTCAGTTTTGAAATTTGAATACTTTTGTTTAAAAATAATATAGTTAGAAGCCACAAAAGAAAATAAATTGTGTCTCTAAATTTTTTTCAATAAAAAAATATTTAAAAAAAATCTTAAAAATTCTTAAGGGTTTGATCTCAGAGTCCTTAGATTAGCAGTCTGTTTTTCTACCTACTGTGCCACACTTACATTAAGTTGTTGAATTTTGAATATAAATATGTATATAAATAAAAAGCAAAAATATAATACATTTCAAAATTTTTATAATAACAATTTCGGTTACTAATCCTAATATTTTATTATAATCACCAAAATTGTGGAAATTAATGGTTGATTACACTAACGTATATTTTTTCAGTATTGATTAGAAAACCCAATATTTTAGATGATGAGGCATTGTTTCGGTTAATTTGGTATACTTTCCAATTATAATTAAATTTAATAAATTTATTTATTTAATTATTTGATGAAGAACTTTAAGTACATATAATTAAAAATTTTAAATAATTATACAATTTTGGTAATTGTGGTTGAATTCCAACCAATTAATTTTCTGTATGTACAACATAGAAGTAAACGGTCAAACAAGTTCTTGGTCCAGTAATTACAAAACTAGTGGTCAAACTAATCACCTTAACCCTTATCCTGTGCTTCAAAAACCAAACGTATATGACATTAATGGGTCAATTTTGCCCAATATAAAAAATAATAAATTTAAAATAAAAAATTATGTTTTATTGAATATTTTTTTTTATTAAATGGATATAAAATGAAAATAAAATGAGTTCATGAAAAATATACATGTATTATTAAAGTACATTAAGCTTTGTTGGAGCAATTATTGCAGTTGATCTTCGTTTCCGAATGGATTTTGCATATAAATTTTTGACAGCTGGAACATTTATTGGAATATTTACTGCTATTTGAACGGTTTGGACAAATGGAGCAACGACCACGTTTTAAATTTTGTGACTGTGGAACTGCTTCCGGGGTTCTTTTGAGGCTTTTCAAGGCTACTTTGGCTGGGCTACTTTGAGGAACAGTGGTCCGTCGTGATATCTCTTCATTAATGAGATCCATTCCAAGTTCTTCTAAAAAAATTCTTCTTTTGTAGTGTTTATTTTTATTCCATTCCAAGTTAATTTCTGTGAAAATTACATATGCATTGTATGCACTGATGTCAAGCATGTTGTAGAACAAAGCCTGTGGCCAACGATTTGATCTGCGCTTGCAAGTATATGTCCGTATTACCTGATCCAGTGTATCAACCCCTGATTTAGTTTCATTATAATAATGTATGATTTCAGGTTTTTTTGAGCTGGATCTGATTTCACTCTCATGGTGAAAAGTACTAAGTAAGTACACTGCTCGATTTTTTTTAGGCACATATCCTACGATTGTGGTTTTATTACGAACATCGAAAAAAAAGTGTGAGTAATTTTCGGGTTTATTTTTCATTTTTGTAATTTCTGCTGGCAAAAATGTTTTATTCTTACGGACTGTACCGACAATTGTAAGGCGCCTTTTCAATAATTCAATACCCAACTCATGAGATGTAAAAAAATTGTCACATGTCACGTTACGCCCTTGCAAATCTTTGATCAAATCCAACACTACACGGCGTCCTTGATCTTTTTCAGGCTTGCAATTTCTATCCTTACCAGTGTATACCTGCAACGACCACGCATAGCTGGTTTTGCTGTCGCACAATGCCCAGATTTTTATGCCGTATTTACCAGGTTTTGATGGAATGAATTGTTTGAATGGGCAACGTCCCCGATATGTAACCAACTGTTCGTCAACAGTAACGCACTCACCAGGATTGTACATTTTCTGGAGATTTGATTCCCAACAATTCCAAACTTTTCTAATTGGAGCCAGCTTATCACGAGCTCGCCTTTCATTTCGATCATTCTTGTTATCGAACCGTATAGTTCGAGATATATTTTGGAATCGACGTAAACTCATGGTTGCTTTGAAAATTGGACGGCCTTTACGATCATCCCACAGACATTCAAGTGCCTCTCCATGAGAACGATATACTCCTGCCAAGAGCAATAGTCCAATATAGGCTTCAATACTAATGATATCAACTTCGATCCATTCATGTCCAAAAACAGATTGACCTGTAACAAATTTGTAAATATGAATTATGTATTGAAAACGCAAGTAAATTACCTTCTATATTAGTCATTTCGACTATTATCTTTATAATTTCATGAGGCATAAATAAAGCAAACGCTGACTTTACGCCATCAGTTCTTGCAATAGCGTATCTTGACGTTCCAGGCGAAGTGTTCATTACGTTTTCTCTGGAAAATCTGCCAATTCCACTTGATGTTGCACTGCTTGACCAAGAACATAGTCCATTTTTTGAAGGGAAAATATTTGACTGATCTCCCTGGATTTCAGAAGATTCACCTGCATCGGTGCTGGTAGATATGCTGGAGTCATACACGGATCCAAGCTCAGACACTTCACCTTCTTCCTCTTCACTGGCTGTACCACATGGTAATTCGTCATCAAAGTCTGAAGTCTCTAGGAAAGCTTCAATTTCTGCTCTGTTCATTTTTGCACACATAAAACCACAACCGTAAACTCGAAGGTATTTTTGCGAATGCATAATAAAACTTTTGTCTTCAAAACACAACTTCACGCACAAAAAATGATAACTGTTTATGCAAAATATGTTCAACAAAAAATTATTGTACAAGAGTACAATACGAATATTTCGTCAAAAACATTGATAACGGTAAATAAAAATATACCAGCTTCCAGCTACCCTAGATTCTCAGAAATTCAAATAATGTTGTCATGCTGATGCCAGTGCAATACACAGCCTAACCACGCAATAAGCTACACAACAAACTAGAACTCAATCGCAAAAAAAAGTTTGCTGCAGTAAAAGTGGCGCTTTTTCATTGCTGTACGCTATTAGGATATGTAAAAATAGTGATCAAATTGCATTGGGCAATTTTGACCCAAATGTACAATATACGGAATTTTTTTTGTACATGAAAACCGGGAAGGCGTGGCACCATAATATTTCACTTCCAAATATAACTAACCAAATAAATAATTGTACTAAAGTTACAAAAAAATTTGTTTAACTGGTTTGGAAATATGACGTTTTAAAACTCATTTGGGCAATTTTGACCCATGAATACAGGATAAGGGTTAAATCAATTTATGTTAGTAGTATCAATGTATGGAATGTTTAAAAACTTACCTAGATTTTAATATAAGTTTTGAAATTCACATTTTGTTTACATTTGTTTTTTATAATGAAATCTGATTTTGCTAACAAACGCCTAAATTTTTTTATTGTGAATTGAATTGAGGAGCAAATTAACTGGCACTATACTGGTGCCAAAAAGTTACTCCAGAACTAGTTTCGTAAATGTCTCGTTAGTAACAGTTGCGCTATATATTTTGCCTAAAACAATAATTTTGAACCAGTTGTGTAGAGACTGTTTAAAAGATTTAATTTAAATACGATTTTTATAATTCTAATTTTGCTTACATTTGTATTTAATCTGAGTTTGCAAATAAACACTAAATATTTTTATTGTGACACAAAATATTTTGAATATTATTTAGTAAATGGACCTAAATATCTCAATAAGAGGAAACTATAGGTCCAATATGTTTCATCAAAAAAAAAACTTTCTTTTTCATCTGCTGATATATGTTAGTAATATTGCCAAAGAGTCGCTTCAGAACTAGTTCACATTTACCACATTAGTACCAGTTTTACTCTCTATTTTTCGACCATAAATTGTATTTTTTAAACTAGTTTTTTTGCTACTGGGAATTTTTAAATCTTTTGAATACATATTTTAAAAAATTAATTAGAAACACATCGCTCATTTACTTTAAGATTGTTATAACTCAAAAAATCAAAAATCAAGAAAACGCGTTTAAAGTTTTCAATTCCGATAACTACTCTGTAAAATATAAAGCACTTTTGATCGCCACTCAATAAAAATGAGCGATATAAAGAGGACTGCCTTTATAAAGGCACATGAGAAAATATTTTGGGTAAAAAAACATTTTGTACAACTTTTACTCTTTATCGAAAATTAAAATGTTCCAAGCTAATAATTACTTTAATATAAGGGAAATAATCACAGCTTTTAGAAAAAAAAAATTTAAATAAAATATTTTGAAAATTAGGTAACTAAAAACTAAAAAATGTCAATAAAAAATGCGAACTGATCAAACGAAACATCATTCTACCATTTTTGACACGTCATAGATCCGCTGGACAGTCTAAACAAACTTTGCATGTGTGGAGAACTACACTTCATTGGGACATTTTTTGGTGTTGTGGTGTAATGGTAAGCGCGTTGGACTCTTACGTAGAAGGTTACGGGTTCAATTCCCAATAATGGCTACATAATTAAAAAAAATATATATATGAGTTTTTTATCATCCTTTAATGTTCCCATATTTTTTTTATTTAAAAAATGTTTCCTTAACATACGTTATCACACAATTTACAGAGTTTTAGTTATTTATAAACTTTTCATCTAAAAATCAAGTAATATTTAGAAGATAAATTGATATTATTGGTAATAAGAATATATATTTAAGAGGAAATTTCATGTTTAAAAACCCCTGATTTATTATATTGAGACCATCATTATTCGTTATTAATGAAATATAAATTGTATATACTAAATGGGATGGCAAACTTAAAGGATATAAAAATATGTTTTAATAGTATTTACATAAATATATACATAGAATTTGAGTCAGACAAATGACAAATCACATCTAAATAAGTAAAAGAATTTATATACCTGAAATGCTTATGGTTATTTACTCATATAAGCTTGATATTAGCGGTTTTTCTGATAATACACAAAGAAGTGTAAAACAATCTCGTATAAATTGTATTTTATTACGTACTAGACTAATGTTGTTGTTATTGTGAAGATCTCTGGTGGAGTAGTGCCATGGGAGATTTAGCATCATTTTAAGTAATTTGTTTTGGCAAATTTCTTAACGTGTGACATAACGCAAACATCCCAAACAGGACATGCATACAAAATAATTGATTGAAAAACAACCTTTGCCAAAATTATTTTGTTTTTGTGACTTAAGGGAGAACTCCGTTCGATAAGGGGATATAACATATTGAACTTTTCAATTTGTTTTTTAATGTGTAAGTCAAAAATAAGTTTTCTATCCATATATACGCCCAAGTATTTAACATTGTCACTCCATAGAACACTTGTATTATTGATTATTAATTGGCCTGAGGGATAAAAACAAGATTTGCGTTTTCTGCTAAAAAATACAGCTTGAGTTTTTTCCTCGTTAATTTAAATTTTCCACTTTTTGAAAAAGTATATTAAGGGATCAAGTGCGCATTGCAATTTTGACCGTACTCATGTGATGAAAAAATACAAGTGACGTCAGCATAGGCTGCGCTTTCACAGCCAGGAGTAAATTAAAATAAAACATTAGTGTGTGAGTTCAAAATATTATTTTATTTATTCCGTTTGACGATCTCTTAACAAGTTCAAAATAACAATTAACTCTATTTTTCATAAGCAAAGCTCTTTTATAATATTTAAAATAACGGTTAAAACTACTTTAGGATAATTTAATAAATAACGATAAGAATAGGAGTTAGTAAAAACGTAATTTAAAATGTAACGGTTAATAATATTTAAAGGAAAATAGTTGATAATGAATAATAAAGGGACAATGGATAATTAATAAACATAACGTAAAACTAAATAAAATATATTAAATAAATAATAAGGAATAATAAGAATTAGGTAGGGAAGAGGAAGGGAGTATTATTAGGGATATACATATAAATATATAACTCAGGGGGTTCCGGCATATCTGAACAATATAAATTATACAATATCGGCCCCAGTACTGAACCTTGGAGGACTCCAGCTGGTATTACGACAAGATCAGAATATTTATAATTAAGACAAACAGAAAAAAGCCTGTTCTTTAAAAACGATTCAATGGTTCTAATGAGATAGAGGGGAAAATCAAATTGTATCATCTTGTATAGTAAACCGTTAGGTTAGGTAGGTTAGGTAGATGTGGTAGCCTGCCAATCAGACTCACTTAGACTATAAAGTTCCTTGTGATACCACGGAAGCTAGTAAAAATTATATAGTAAACCATTATACCTTACAGAATCAAAAGCTTTTTCTATATCCAACGTAATCAAAATAGTAGATTTTCCGTTCTTAAATGCAGTGTTTATATGATTGTAAATCCGTTTAATCTGATGAACGGTGCTGTGGTATGGTTTAAACCCGAATTGTCTTATTGGAATTATACTATGTTGTTCAATGATATACTATGTTGTTCAATGATATACTATGTTGTTCAATGATATACTATGTTGTTCAATGATATACTATGTTGTTCAATGATATACTATGTTGTTGAACAGTAGCTTTGAACCGAATTTTGAGGTTTATTTGGTTTCGCAATAGGTATAACCTTTGCAGTTTTCCAGACTTTTGGAAAATATTGTAGTTTTAAGCAACACTTTATTATGAAACATAAATATACTTATCCGGAAATTGGTAGATGTTTCACCATCAAATATTTAATACTATCTAGGCCATTTGCCTGTCGAGGTTTTAATTCTTTGATGATTAGTTTAATTTCATAATACCCACATAATCTTCTGTATCGGTGGTAATTGCAAGAAAGTTGATTTACTTTTTCTTCATCAGAATAATATGTTGTAGAATTTTCTAACAAAGGTGGTATAAATATTTTCTTTTTCCTTAGACATTTTGCTATATTTTTGATTCCTTGTCTAGATCTTCTATATATTTTACTATTCCATGTTCTATTACCAAATAGGGTGAAATTGCTAACTTCTGAAGCAGTGGTCGGATTTTTTTGTTTTCGGGCTTGTTGGAAAAGTCTTTGGGAGATCTTTCAGAATCAATAAAGAAATAATTAAAAAAGTGAAATCGCCGAGATACAGAGCTTTTGAAAAAAAAATTGGAAAAAAGATATAATAACGTGCACATAACCTCAATTTGCTCAGCCAGATGGCAGGTAACTTATGGTTTTTTTCACATTCATCTTACCTTTCCAGAATGCCCTTAACGAAACACAGAGGACTTACCGTTCCAAAATTATAACCATTTGACTGAAATGCAAACATTTTTTTAATTTTTTCTTTATTGATTCTAAAAGGTCTCTCAATGACCTTTCCAACAAGTCCAAAAACTAAAATTCCGACTACTGGTTTAGAAGTTAGCAGTTTTACCCTACTACCCTCCAACCACCAATCTGAAAATTTTCAAACCGCTGCAATTTCGCACAATCGCATTTTCGGTAATGTTCGTAATAGATATATTTTCATGAAATGAGCAAAGGAATACGCTGGTGAAATTCGGCAGGTCGTGACTGAATCACCCTGTATTTAAAAAGGAGTTTTCAGACGTTCAAGAAATATATGTTTATTAAAATTAAGACGATATTAAGAAAAAAAAACTGCTCAACTCCATGGATTCAGACTTGGGGACAATTTTACGAAGAGGGAATGAAAATTGCGAATTTAAGTTAATCGTTTCCTTTAAAAGTACTATATAAAATTAAAACTAAACTAATTCCAGAAGTTAACTTTCACATTATTTGCTTCGAAACTGCTGTCTATGAAATATTTACAACTCGAAATCTGTATTTACCAATGAAATCAATAAGTCAAATCTTATATTCGGATAAAAAATCGGCATTGTTCTCTGCTTAAAATAATTCAATGAGCTATGGATAGTAACATTAAAATTTACCCAAAAGTCATATTTCCTCCATGTTGTCCAGAAACAATAATGCAATAATGCAAAACTGTTGAAACAACTTTGGCTAAATTATTCACAAAACTTCTGAATTTTATAAATATAAACAAAAACTGGCTTTTCTTAGGATTTACCAGGTCCAAAAAATTTAAATTACTACATAACTACAAATCAGTGAAATTTCGACACATCGTAAAAAAAAGTAGGTGTTCAAAAATTTTGGAGTAATGTTATTTATTTTGTGATATTTGATATGTTTTTATTATTTCTTATCTTGACAATATTAAGTTTTAAAATGCTAAATTTTTTCGTTTCCACCCTTTATTTGCAGATGCACCCATTTGTGCTACAGATCACGATGAACTGTTAGGTGCCTTGAAGCATGAAACTTTAGCGTTAAAATGTGAAGTGGATGCATCACCGCCTGCGCAATCATTTCATTGGACATTTAACTCATCCGGCGAACAAACTGAATTACCAGCACGATTGCATTCAAGTGAAGTAAGTACAAGTACAGGTTGGTTGAAAAGTTCCTGCGCTCGAAATGAAAGAATACTGTTTTTGTTACGAAATATATTTTTTTATTCAATATAATCTCCTAGAAGCCCAATACACTTGTTTCAATGATCTTCCAATAATTTTATCCTGAACAACCATCTTCAATCCACTGTAAACGTTCTTGTTTCAATTTAGGATCATGGTGGTAGATCCAAGTCTCATCCATAGTTATAAAACGACGCAAGAAGTCGGTTTTATTCGGCTTAAAACGCTCTAAATTACGCTGAGAAATTTGTTTTCGATCCAGTTTTTTTTGAATTGTTAATGTGTGCGGCACTAACTTTCCAAAAAGTTTTTTCATACGTAATTCTTCATGTAAAATATGGAGTACTCAATGACACGTCAACTTCAAATGGCTTGTAAACAAAGAAAGAATTGACAGAATGACTTGCAACTTTGCATGTGTTCTCTGGACAGTTATACCAACTTGAGAAAAAACAAGTTTGGAGCTAGCAGTGCCATCTCTTGGTGAGCGCAGGAACTTTTCAACCAACCTGTACAACTCTACTAAATCAACTACTACTAAAATTCATAGTTACTACAACTTCTACAGCAGCTTTTTTTACTATCTACATATTGGTAGTGGTATGTTTTTGTTTTAATTCTTTTTGAAAAAGAGAAAACATGAAATACTAAAATTAAGCTTTAAAGATTTTGGTAAAAATATATTCATTTATTTAAATACATACAACTTATTTGATTTCATAACCTCATGAACGAAAAGCAGATATTGTCAAAATGCATCTTATGTTATCATCTTATTGTACGAAAAATAAGAATAGAAATTGCGCCATTTACTTGGAAATGATATTAATGCATTTTGCACAAAATCAATTAATTTGTAATGAATCACGTCTATGGAAACTTTTAATAAGGTTAATGCAAATTTTCATAACTATTGATGGTAAATATTAATTTTTTTATTATAACTTTCATACATTTAATGAAGAATTTTCACTAAAGAAAATTCTTCTTCAAAGTATGAAACTTTTCATTTATTTTAAGAAAATTTTCGCTCACTTTTTGATGAATTTTTCATTAGTTGAAAATGATTTTACTAAAAAAATCCCCTTGGGTCTAACACCGATTTTAATGAAAATTTCACTATTAAGTAAGGTATCTCCAGTTTAACGAACTGTTGGCGCAGAAATTTGGATATGGGGTAGATGAAAAAAAACTTAAAAGACCTGTATTTTTTCAGCCCAGTCTCATATTTATTCACGTAATTTGAAGCAATAAATTACTATCGGGCACATAGATACCAACTACGATAGATACCTTCACCCAGAGAAAAGATTGGTTGGAATTTGATCAAAACCATTAGCATTTATTTGTGAAAATGCTATTTTGTTTGAAATAATTTATAATCCATTAATATAGCAAAAATATTGTGTTGGAAAAAGAAGCCAAAAAACAATCCTATTATACAATTTTTGGTATTTCCAATAAACTTTAAAAATAAAAACCGTTTAGGTAGAATTAACCATTTATTTAGTGAATTTACAAGAAAATTAGTAAAATCTATCAAATTTATTAAAAAATTTTCAATATTTAAAAGTAGTAAATACAAATAAGTTCAACCTGATCAAATATACCACTAAATTCAGGCTTCAGTAGAACCAACCAAATTATGGAATGTATTGCTTATAAAGGACACTAATTATTGGTATTGGTAAACGAATTTTAAATAATATTTTATTTCCTAACAAATTATTTAAGTTCAAAATTTGTCATACAAATTTATAAGTGGTTTTTTCTGTAGTAGGTAGAGATGTAGCCTGCCACTCCGAATATCCGAGTTCAAATCCCGCAAAAGGTAAACATTTAAAAAAATATATTTTTTAATTAAAGTAAAATATGAAATTGTTTAATAGCAAATATATCAAATACAATTACATAGAATTAGTTGTGGTGCAGTAAGCAAGAGTGTGAACTATGCATCTAAATACCCAGGTTCAATACCGGAAAAATACAAATATAAATTTTTTATTAAAATAAAAATTTTGGAACGTAAAAATATTTATGAGGAATATAAATATTAAGTTAGGCAACTGAGTATTTGCTTTCCCAACTAAAAATATATCTTATTATGAAGACAGTTGCCGCAACCGCAAACATTCGATTGGCAACATATTCCGTAGCCACAACTGATACTGTTTTCTGGGTGTAGGCACTGCAAGGTGTTGCTTTAAATTGTGGTCCATTTTAAATTGTGATCCATTTCACCTAACATTGGAATATATACCTTGCGTTCTTATCCGATCAGTGGTCAGTGGCAGGTCAGATTTGTTGTACTCAAAGATAAATGACGGACACTTTAAATATTGTTTTTTCTAATATGGAAAAAACAAAAATATATTCAAATTATAAAGAAATCTTTTGCAGTTTTAATTTTATCGCGAAAAAACTATGTACCAAAACTTATGAAAATACTAGCTACATAACTCGATTTAAGTTAAGTTCACGCTTTTTGGGCTTATTCCTATACTTATAATATGTTAAATGGACCTCAGCTCTGGATCCAAACCGTTGACAAAAGCTTGTCAAAAAATTTTTCTGTAGTATTTTAATAGCCAAAGACATATACATTTTTATTTTTATTATAGTCTTAAAAAGAAAATAACATGTAAAAAACAACCAATTTGATTTATAGGACAGTTACGAGTACTTACAAATTCATGTAAATTTACCTTAATAATGCATACATTATTAGCTTTCATGTAAAATTCCAAACTAAAAAAAATGTCGTTTTTAAAATAAAATTGGTTCTTATTGTGAGCTTACACTACAAATCATGCTAATACAAACTTTCATGCCAATGCATTTGGTAGTTTTACTTTTATAATTCATTAAAACTGATATTTGAATTTATAAATTTTTTACTTGTATTTTGCAACTACATAAGCAAGGTAGGCTAAAATTTTTTATTCATAATAGCGGTTTTCACTCTTGGTGGTATATTTACAACCCTTGTATATTTTCAACGATTTTATACTACAAAGCGTAAACGACTTTTTCGTGTTTTTACTTCCCGCATAAACACAGCTATTGTAAATTAATAAACCAGCTGACTTTTGTTTTTCATCAATTTGAAAACATAAAATATCAAAAAGTATTTAAAGTCAACAAAAATGCCCATAATTACGGAAAAAGATAAAATTATAACAGCGGTATTCATAAAAAAAATCTTAATTCAAGTTTCAAATACATATTAGTTAAAAAACATTTTAAGCCTAAAATAGGTTTATTAAAAATTCGTATTCATATCAGTATTTTAACTAATAAAAGATTTAATCTTTTTTTTACTTGGTTAGCAACACTGTATTTTTTTATTTGTCACATTAATCGTAATGATGCAAATCAATGATTACGAAACCCTACGGCTCGTTTCTATGTATTTTTTTTTTGTCGTTTTTCAGAAAAATATGGTTTTTATAAAATAAATAAATTATGAAAACTTGTTTATAAATTAAAAAAAAAGAGTCAAAACAAAATGCTCAGTTAAAGTGCTACATAGATAATGATTTTATTGTAGATAAAAAAGTATTCAAATAACCGGTTTTATTTTCTTTGTTTTGATTAAACAACACACCACTTACTTTCTTTCAATAAATAAAATAGTGATTTTATTGCTCAGAAGGTTTAAACAAAAAGCCCCAATATGAAATGAATCGAAAAAAAAGAATTGGAAACAAATTAATCAATGTTCGGAAAAAATGGACATTTTATTTATGAAAGAAAATGGAGAACAATCTTACCCTGATGGATGTTGAAATAATAAGAAGGAATAAAACTTAAACTAAAAACGGAAATAGTATCTATGACAGGTTTAATTTTGACATTAGAAAATTAGGCAGAATCAAGATAATTAAGCAATTTGGATCGTAAAATATTCACAACATTCACCATTTTAATATGCCTGATTTTGGGAGTTGTGGGATTGCAATGACGGGGTAATGAGAAAAGTAGTTTATCACTTTTCGCATTAACATTACCGCCCGCCCTGCAGTATATGTGAAAAAAAAATAATAGAAGTCGGATAAAGCTGTGTCATAGAATTCGGATATAGCGATGTCATAGATACTTTTTCTTGTTGTTTAAAAAAAAGGGATGGAATAACAATTATATAAAGAACTTAATCTAATTAGTAATTCATGTGATAAATTTTTTATAATTGAATATAAATCAAAAAAATTCTTTTTCTTTTTTTCAATAAAAATGGCTATGGAAAACTTATTGTATATATGTATTCACTAATAATATTTTAAGGAAATGATAAATAGTTACAAGAACGTTTGTTCTTTGCTTATATAAATGTTTGATAGTGCATTCTGAAAACTAGGAAAATAATATTTAAACGGAGCACGAGCCATAAATAGTCCAGCCAAATATTGTACTCTGTGCTGTAGGAAATGACCCCTTCGCAAATCACCCTAGGATAGAGTTCAACACCTATGATCACGTCAATTCCTGCAGTCTCGTAAAACTTTGGGTCAGCGAGAAAGAGGTCACGAAAGTTTTTTTTGAAAGTTTCGGGCAACGATTGAGCCGGAGTTTGAATGATGAGACGATTATCAACACGAAAGGTTCCGTCGATTTTTGAAGCAGAATCGAACCTCGATTTCAAACTCAAGGACAAATGGTCTCATCTTGGAGTGTTAATGTCGTGAGATCATGTTTTTCAACGAACTTCTTAGAAATTCGTCTAATCGGAGAGCCTGAATCAAGGAGAGAACGTGCGTGTGCGGTGTTGGTGTCGAGTTTGACTAGTAGAAGGATTAAGCTATTTTGACGTAAGATAGCTGTGAGTGATGGTGATTTTGACGTAGATGGAGTGGGATGCGGTGAGGTTCTAGAACTACCTGAAGGTGTTGAACGCGATCGTGAAGGCAAGAATTTTTTAACAAGTCGTGGATCAATGTGGAGAAGAGTATGATGAAATTTCTTGCAGTGCTTGCAGCCATGTCTAGTGAAGCAGGTTCCTTGTGAATGATCACGAGCAAAGCAATTTGAGCAATATTTGTGTGTTCGGACAGCTCGGATACGATCAGTGATATTCATGTCTAGAAATTTTGTACAAGTTTTTAGAGGATGTGGTCGCTTACAGATTCTGCACAAGTATGAATTATATCCTGAGGGAAGCTTTGAATTAGGATTAGTTTGGCGACGTTGCTGATTATTATGGGTTTAACGGATCGAGTTTTTAGGCATATTGCAAAAATGATAGAAAAAGCGTATTAGAAAATTAGAACAAAGACACTCGGTGTTAGTCAGTCCATTTGACTACCAACTTTGTAATGGGCCTTGTTATCTTTCCTTTTTGTGTAAATAAGTCGGCAACACGAACACGATTATCGGATTCGAAGTATATTTTTTCAATTCTTCCTAGACGCCATGAATTGGGAGGGGGGTTTTCATTCTTTATCGCCACTAGAGTATTTTCCTTTAGGTTATCTTCCGGTTGTTGCCACTTGACGCGTTTCTGTAATTCTTTTAGATACTCGTTTTTCCAACGAGTACAAATTGTTGATGGACAAGTTTTAACCGTTGCCAACGATTGATTATGGATGCTGGCGTGTCACTGACGGTCGGATCAATGGGGGCTAAAATTGGAGAGCCGATGAGGAAGTGACCTGGCGTTAAGGTAGATAAATCTGTAGGATCTTGTGACATAGGAGATAGAGGTCGTGAATTTAAACATGCTGCAATCTTGGATAGTAAGGTTAAAAACGCTTCGAAAGTATTTTTAAATCCACCTAAAATCTTGCGAAAATGTAGCTTAAGGCCTTTTAAACCGGCCTCCCATAGGACACTCATTTGTGGAGCGCCAGGAGGGATGAAATGCCAAGTGATATTTTGGTGCCCGTAGTTTGCAGTGATGGCTTGATGAGACGTTTGAATAAATTCTTTAGCGAGGACCTTGGATGCACCGACAAAAGTGGTACCAATATCTGAATGTAAGTGTAAGGGACACTAGACCGTACCACCTTACAGGCAAAAAAAAGTTCACCGTACACCCTCAAATATAAAGTATTTTAACAAGAAAATTTCGAAAATGTTTTTTTTTGGCCGAACGTAGGGGTCGCCATTTTATATTTTTCGTTATATCTTCGCCATTTACCGTTGGATCTTAAAGTGTTGTCATACGCTTTTCTTTAGATAATTTAGTTTTATATATAAAGTGTATGTTTCAGAGCGATCCACCTAAAATTGGTTAAATTATGCTGAGTGCCGTGGATCACTTATAAAATAACACAAATTTTAATCGATCATATTTTGGCGTGATTCAAGTTGGCTGTATTATTTGAGTCAAGAGAACTTCAATATGGACTTCTTAATAGCTATTAGTTGCGATGGAACTCCTACCAACACTGGCTACAAAAATGGAGTCATTGTAAGAATGGAACGCCATTTACAGAGACCTTTGCAATGGTTCGTATGCCTATAATTTAACCAAATTATCTAAAGAAAAGCGTATGAGTTTTTGGGTATATTAATTTTTGACAAAACAGCGAAGTGTTAAAGTCAAAATATCTATTTTTTATACTCGTAAAGAAACAGCTCTAAGTCAAAAAGTATTTGACTTATCAAAAACTCCTACGCGCATCCAAAGATAATTTATTTTTCCATATCCATTATAAATTTCAGAGAAATCCACCAAGAATTTATTAAGTAATGCTGCGTGCCGTGGACCTCTATAGTAAATATACTATCATTTTGTAAAACTTTGTGTAAAACAAATATTTTTTTGTACTCCTTCATAAATCTTGTGAAAACCAATCTTTGTTAACACATCTCCGTAAATAAAGAAAATAAAAAAAGGAAGTTTTTATATATAGGCTTTTTACGTAGGTTTTACCCCTTAAGTGGTATAAAAGGGTGCTTGAGGTCAATGATTTTTGATGTAAAAAATTGGTATCATTGCGACAAAACATTGATATATAAGCCTTTAAGATCCGACTGTAAATACAGAAGATATGACAAAAAAATTAAAAATGCCCTACATTCGGCAACAAAAAAAATAAAAAAAAAAATAAAATAATAGTTCCGCTGGAATTATTGTAATACTTTCCTAGCAAAAGTTTATTGCTTTTTTGCGAGCTTTCATTTTAAAATATTAGGGTAGTTCATTAAGGTGGTAGCAACTGAGATCTGGTGGGTTAATACTAGAACGGGTAACTTGAGGTCAATGGCTCCTTCGAGGAAAACATCGGTCTCCGCGAGACAAAAAACATTGATATACAACACTTTAAGATCCGACGGTAAATAGCCAAGATATAAAGAAAAATATAAAATGGCGACCCCTACGTTCGGCCAAAAAAAAAAAAAAACATTTTCGAAATTTTCTTGTTAAAATAATTTATATTTGAGGGTGTACGGTGAACTTTTTTTTTGAGGTACGGTCTAAGGGACACCCTCGACGAGAAACAAGGCGATTGAAAGCAGCTAAGAATGTAGAGGTGGACAGATCAGTCGTAGCTTCAAGATGTATTGCTTTTGTGGAAAAGCAAACGAATACACAGACATATCCCTTCGTTATGCGACAAGCTCTACCTGAATAGCTTTTGATATCGAAAGGGCCTGCAAAGTATAAGCCAGTGTGGGTGAAGGGACGCGTTATTTCAGCTCTTTTCGGTGGAAATGCAGCCATTATCTGTTTTTGACACTTTTTCTTATACAAAATACATGGCTTACATTTACCAATTGTCGTTTTTATTAAATTTTTAACTTTTGGAATCCAAAACTGTGTTCCAATAGATCGGAGGACGAATTGATTACCTCCATGAGGTGTTATAGCGTGCACAAATTTAACCAAAAGACGAGAAAACTGACAATTGTAAGGAATAATTATTGAACGTTTTTCATTGTAAGATAGTCCAGGAGCGGATTCGAGTCTGCCACAGGAGCGAATTAACCCTTCAGGATCAAGAAATGGATTTAGACTTAGGATCGGACTAGACGAAGCTATTGGCTGCCTGGAGGATAACGAACTGCTACAAGTTCTGAGCTTGTAACTAAGGTCGATGGTTTATGAAAATTGGAACGAAATTTTGGATGAGTTCGGTAATAGAATCGGTACACATATGCCATGACTGCCATTGCTCTTTGGTATGAAGAAAACCGTTCCAAAATATCTTCAAATTTTTGATAATATGAAAACTGAACTTTAACAGATTTCTTTTCTAGTCCGGTTTCTAAAGGAATTTAAGATTCATACTAAACCAAGGATTATCAAAATCTTTGAGCCATTTTGGTCCATGCCACCAGAGGTTATTACCGATAAGTTCCTGACGGCAAAGTCCTCGACTAGCTAAATCTGCAGGATTATCTTCAGAACAAACATGGTGCCATTGTTGTGAATCTATAATCTGAATTATCTTAGAGACTCTGTTTGCGACAAAGGTTTACCAGAAACACACGGGCTTAGCGAGCCATGAGAGGACTATTGTGGAGTCAGTCCAAAAAAAAAATGTGTACTTCTCTATATCTAATCTTGGAATAAGATTATCTATCATTTCGGCCAAAAGAACAGCTCCACAAAGCTCTAATCTGGGCATAGAAAGAGTTTTGACAGGAGCTGCCTTGGTTTTAGAGGATACCAAGTGATGGAAATGTAATTGCCATTAGTAATTCGAATATGTAATGTTGCTGCGTATGCCTTGTCGGATGCATCATAGTACCCATGGAACTGGATTTCAACATTCGGAGTAAAATCAATCCATCTATGAATTTGGATTTGATTAATGGCTGAATAATTGGATTGGAACATTTTCTATTGAGAAAGGGACTCTGGGGAAAGGGATTCATCCCAGTCTGTGCCCTCAATCCATATTTTCTGCATAAGGATTTTGGCAATAACAATCCAAGGAGATAACCATCCGGCAGGATCAAATAGTTTTGCGATCTGTGATAAGACTCCTCGCTTAGTGAATGATGAGAATTCAACTAAAGGCTTTGTAGTAAAATAAAATATATCAGATAAAGCATTCCATCGGACGCCTAAAGTTTTAGCCGTACTACTGTCATCGAATTCGAGAAAGTCTTTATTTAGTTAGTAATCAGCCGGAAAATCTGCCGGGATATCTTTCGAGTTTGCTGTCCATTTTCTCAATGAAAAACCCGCTGACTGGAGAGCAAGAACTAACTCATTTTCAGCATTATTGCTTCGGAAATCGAATGAGCACCAACAAGTGCATCATCGACATATATGTAGTTCCGGAGAATATTACTAGCCATTGGATAAATGGAATCTACATCGTCAGTTAGTTGGAGAATAGTTCGTAAAAGGTTAAGGTTTTTAACTCATAATCTTGGACAATACCGTTCGGAACTTTTCTGAATAAAATTCTTTGATAAGGACTGTGTTCTGTATTTACCAAAATTTGTCGGTACATCTTCTGGATGTCCGCATTGAACATATATAAAAAGAAACGCCATTTTAGGATCAACAGTGTTAGGTCCGTTTAAAGAATTGGACCTCTGTGAAGAATGTCATTTAAGCTTAATGAATTGGAAGATGCATTGAAAACCACTCGAACTTTTGTGGTTGTACTCTCAGGTTTTATTACCGCATGGTGAGGTAAGTAGAAGTGCGCTGGCGTTTTGACAAATTCAGGAGCAGTTTGAAGTAACATATGATTAAGTTGAATATATTCTTCAACAACTTCATCATATTCTTGTTAGAACGTTGGAGTTCGAAGCAATCTAGCTTCACAACATATCGACCATATTAATTTCTCTTTGTGGTTCTGATGTAAAGATCTTCGCAAAATTTGTCGGAGGGGGACTGAAAGTTCTTCCGTGGAAAATTCTCCACCTCCCAAAACCGTGAAATCTCTTTAGCCAGTCTGGAATTGGATGTATTAGAATTAAGTGAAACCGGACCAGTAAGAATCCATCCGAAGATGGTTTTCTGTGCCATTAAGGAACCACAAACTTCATGCTTAAAACCAGAACGCATGATGGACGGAAAAAGGTCACCACCAATCAATATATCAATCTTTGAACTTTTATAAAAGATTGGATCAACTAGCTGAATTTGAGGAAGATTGCAAAATGCTGCTGATAAATTGGGATGAGGTAATCTGACCTGCTAAATTTGGAACAACTAGTGCATTTGCAGAAATTCCAACATTAAGGCGTGTTGATTTTGGGAGACATTTTTTTTTCCCGATTTTGGCAAATGAGGGTGTCCAAAAATATGCCTTTTGATGTGTTTTATCCTTATTTGAAAGGTTTTTGCGTATTGATAAACATTTAGCTTGGTAAATTTGCGTTTGATAAAAATGTATACTGAAATTTCTGAAAAAAGTGATTACTTGTTATAAACTTCAAAAAAAATGTTGCTTAAATGAACTTAAACCATTTTATTTATATATTTTCTTTATTAAAAAACAGTAAAAAACATTTGAAGAGTTTAAACCAACAATATTCAATAAATCTTGCTTCGATTTATTCGTAGACATCACTGTTCTGCTTGCTTCCTGACCTCTAATGAATCCATCCCGTTTTTCATGAGTGTACACTTTGGCAGAAACCTCTGTTACTTGTTTCACACACCTATCTTAGACTGTCCATGACATGGCCACTTTGGAACTTGCATTGGCTCTTCAACAAACTTTCTTATTTCGGATATTTTAAGTTTACACGTAAGCGGAGGTTCATAAACTTTTTCTTTATCTGTCCAGTCTATAAGTTCTAACAGGGATGTTGCATTTAAATTTATTGCAGGTGTTATCCTGGGCCGAACAGATAGATCCCCTTGTGTATCATCATCGCCATTCCTTATTTCAGTTATTTTCTGAACCCCTGCCATCCTTTCTTCTTGATCCTCCGAGCATAAAAGTGTCTGAAGCACCATTTCACTAAATGCAAAACACGATGAACGTTTGATTTTTGGAAAAACAATATCGGCTACTGCCTTCTTCTGAGATCTTAGGAGCTTCAATTGAAGAATAATGCGACGAGGTCCTTCCACCTAAGAGAATTTCGATTTAATTGTAAACTAGCAGGGATAGTAAACACCGACAATGAATTCCACAAGAAGTTGTAACGTCTTCAAGTTACTGCCTTTAAGGCCATGTTTTGAAACCCATATGCGACAAATCCTATTTGCAGTTGTTAACCACCAAGAGTGGCTAACTGGGCCAATTTCTAAGAGTGCCAGTTCAGTTGGAAGTGTACCATTTATTATGGCCTGGGTTATCCTGTACCCATAAGCCTGATCTGTAGAGAGATCTCTGACAATATCATCATTCAATGAAGCCAAAGGCTCTGGAAAGGATAATCTGACAAATGCGGGATTGATTTCAAGTTCAGTTGCAGTATCAAGCATGTTGCCAATCGTTCCACTCCACTTGTTGTTGGATAAAGCTTTTCCATCCAACTCTGTGATCAAGTGCCGCAGAGGTAACTCAAAAGTATGAAGAGAACAAACCAGCCAGATGAGTTTACCATTCAGTTTTGCCTCAACCAAATGCATGACTCCTCCTTGCCAACCTGTGTTTACATTGGTTGAGTCACCACCAATAGCCTGTAAACTTGTATCAATGCTGTGTTTCTTAAGGAATTCGACAAGATGGTTAGCAATAACTTCAGCCGGTTTCATTTTTGTTACGTCTTTCTTTGGAGTAAAATGGCAAAGATACCTTCCGCCTGGCTCACTGCAAACAGTGTAATGCTCTTCTTTCACAATGCTTTTAAATTGATGACTTGAGTTATCTGCTTTTAACAAAACTTTAATTGAATCTTTGTGTCCATCAAAGAAAATACATTTAATACTGCCTGTTTGGCATCGATCATGAAATTCTTCATTAAGCAATTTTATAACTTTTTCCTGTGCCCTTTTTACTTTACTTTACTCAACCACAAGTCTCAAATCTCCTTCTGTTATTAAGCCAGCATCCAAAAAAGCAGCTGTTTTAATGGCAGCTGTAGCACGTAGACCGACACCATACCTAATACTTTGCAATGCAACATCGCGCAATTGTAATGTATAATCACTTGTTCTTGAAGTAGAAGGGACATCAAAATCATCACATGGAATATGAAAATGTTCTTCAGATTCTTCACGCCAAGCACCAGTTGACTCATCATCATCTTCGGAGGAAATAAATTCACTTGTTTGTACTGTTAACTCTTTCTTCTTTTTCTGCTGATATTCCGAAATACTTCGTAAATCATCTTCTTGCCTCTTCTGTTTCTTAATTTGTATTCTGTGATCAGGTAAATCCGGTAATCCAATTTGATGCTGTCCGACAGATCTAATCTTATCTCTTTGACCCTTAATAAACACTAGTTCTTTGATAGGAATCTTCATACTCTTAGAACAAGAGCAGGAGATGTGGACTTCATATTTACAGCCAGCTCCCCCTGGACATTTACCCTCGAACTCTGAACATAGCTTAATCTCACACTTACAATTAAGTATGTCAAATAGCTTGTCTAACTTTGCTATTAAAGCCTCTTTCACTTCCAGTTTTCCTCTGCCAAGTGATATGTTTTTGGCCTATTCCCAGTTTTCTTCTATCTTCTTCAGAACTGTGACTCTCGAATTTAAAATTGGTACCACAAAACAACTGTTTGCTAGCTCCCACTTTTTCAGCACTTTTGAATAAGTATCCTTGGCAACAGTAGCTGCTGGGTAATTTCTGACATTCTCTCCACTTTGCTCTCTTAGCAGAAGTCCATATCTTAGAACATCACGAAGAGTTGGGAGTTCTGAAGGCAGCATTTCTCGACCAGTTCCAATAAAGTTACTCATGTGAGTGGAAGTTGCCAGTCTTGCCTTTCTTTTACTAGTCATGGTCATCACAGTTTAAAGAAAAGAAAAAACACTTTATGTACACACGTTTCAAATTTCACTTAAACACTGCCGAAATATGACTACGCGTTTCAAATTTCACACACTAATAAACAAAAATGTACGGACAATAAAAATTACATAAGTAACATGGGATTCCTCTTTTTGACTATGTGGAAGCCAAATAATAGCTACAAAGACAATTTTTTAGTGTTAAAAACAAGCAAAAAATAAAAACGCTCGGAAATTAGAACTGGCGGTTCTAATTTCAGAGCATGCAATGTATTAAAAACGCTGTATTTCCTTTAATGAGCTTTTTTGTTAAAGTTGTTCCGTACTCATATAAATTTCGAAAGAAAAACAAATAATATTTTTGTCAAAAGACAAATAAATAAAACTTTGATTCAATATTTCATACAAATAATAAGTACTTAAGACAATTATAGTTGGTTCGATATGATTCAATTTTAAGGACACTTAAAGGGGTATGACATACATATATAGAATTCGGACACTTAAAACAGGTGACATTTATAGAATTTTTACTGTAAATATATGTATATGTTACTGCACTGGTATCCAAATTTTAATTTTAATAAATACAAAAATTTATATATATATATATTCTTAACATTAGAGCAGAAAAATAGATAAAAATAATGATAGACAGAAACTTTTTATGGGATGACAGTTTGCTGAGAATTTTAAATGAAACGTGAAAATATCTCGAATTTGAAGTAGCTATTTACCGAGCAAACCAATAAAATTGCTAGTTCTTGTAAATATAATTGTGAATAACTAACCAAAGCACAACTTTTTGACACCCCTCATTTTTGAATATAGAAAGTAAAAAAAAATCGACACGCCCTATTCCAACATTATCGCCGAATGGAGAGCCAAGTACAAAAGAGCATTCTCGTTGCACAGGGGCAGAAATGGTTTTATTTAATCCGGAAACCTGAGCATTTGTTCGTTTAAACGGTAGTTTTAAGAGATTGGATAAACGTTCGGAAATAAAGGTCCCTTCGGATCCGGAATTTATAAGCACCCGAGCTTGGCATTTCATATTTAAATAACATACATGTACTATTGCTGTACCTAGCAAAACTCCCTTAGAATTAGTAGCGAAACAGGATTGAACGACCTCAGCTCCAGAACTAGAAGTGGACTGTATTGATCTAGAAGTCGAATTTTTTGAAAAAGGAGCTGAGTTTGGATTTAAATGAGAATTGGAGCTTGTGCTAGGCATAATCGGATTCAAGCTCGAGTCATGCGAATCTCTATGGAGTAAAGTATTGTGGCGTTTACGACATTGATAACAACTATGTTTGCTGTTACAATTTTTGACTGAATGAGTTTTTGAAAAACAATTCAAGCATAAGTTTTGCTTTTTTATCTCATTGAATCTCTGAGTGTAGTTCATTTTTAAGAAAACGGGACACTTTCGAATTGTATGGAGTTCTTTAGGACATAGAGAACATTTTGGACCAAAGACATTATTTTGAAAAGAGCTGATCTTTTTGGAGACATTGGAATAGTTGGAGGATTTATTAGGATTTTTCGATTTGGAATCACCTGACTGGATACTAGTCAGGTTACGAATTTCAAATACAGATTCTAATGTTCTGTACCGATTAGTTAAAAATGAATCCAGATCAGCCCATTTTGGAATGGAGGTTTTGTCACTAAGACCTTGTTCCCATAGGTTGAGTGCACTATCAGGAAGACGACTTGAGCATAGAAAAACAAAAATAGGATCCCAACTATTGACATCGATATCATATAGCTGAAGTGTAGAAATACAGGAGTTTATGTCCCGTTGAAGCTCTTTTATCGCTTCAGATTCGGAATTTATGTTCGGAAGATGAAAGAGAGTCTTAAACCAGTAGAATTTGCAGAGATTCTGGGTTTGAAGATACGGTATTATTTGTAATAATAAAAACTAATAGCTGCTGAATTTCACTATCGGTCCATCTTTTATTACTTATTTTTTCACGCTTTTGTTTTAAATTGTTTTTTTTTTTTTGATTATTTTGATTCATTATTCAACTTTATTTTAATATTGACCACAAAATGAAAAATAAAAAAAAAATCAAACAATAGTCTTGGCGGCTAAACGACCAGCTGATTTAGTCTTGTAAATGTAAAACATGTATTTACTATATATTTTTGTTTTCTATTTTACCACAGCCTAGTAAATTTTAGTTCTATACATTTTGTTGTTGTGGTGAAGTAAATGGTAAATAGTACTTTTACTATATCTACAACCTTTACAAGGCCTACAAGGGTACTATACTACCAAGAGTGAAAACCATTAATGTTTTAAAAATATTTATTGTTTTTGAAAATTGACAATTTCCTTAACCATGTGTATAAATATTACTAAATTTGAGTGAGTCCCCAGCAAAACTTTGGCAATGGTTGCGATATCCTCATGCGTTACCTTGTAATGATAGCTCGTTACCTTTTTTATTATTTGCAAGCATAAAGTAATAAGTTACTGATTATTTATTACGTAATATATGATTTATAAATGTAAAGTAATAATTGAAATATTTTTGAAAATCTATTTTTAGCAAAAGGGTAATGTATGTTTGTTTTGACAAAAGCAATCAAATAAAATATGCGTCGATAGCTCAGTGGGTACAGTTCTTGGCTGGCAACCAGAGTTCCCTGGTTCAATTCCATCATGATCACATTATTTTTAATAACGTTTAAAATTTCCTCGTTTTTAAAAATCTATTTTTAGACACATTACTTTTTCCATTCTCGTAACCATATAAGTAACCCCTTACATTACCACCTCTAAAGTAATGGGTATATACATTACTTTGAGGTAAAATTCATCAGCGAAGTAAGGTGTACAGTAATCCATGAGCCCCTATGGCTACACATTACTTTACATATTATTTGATAATGTGTAGTTTTGCTGGGTTGTTCATAAAATTTTGTAGTGATAAAAAGTGTTTCAAAAAATAAAAATATGAAATAAAATAATAATAAAAAATAAAAAGTTTGGTAAGCGGCAAAATTTCTTAGGACCTTTTGGAGGTTGAGACTTATTAATATAAAATAGTAAAATTGTTCCTAAGTAATTAATATGAATTTCAGAAATAACTTGAACCAATTCTTATAACTAGAGCCCTTTTCAGTGACGTCAATATTTACAAATGGAGAGCTTTTTGATGTCAGGAAATCACATCAACATAAAAAAAAATTATGAAATAGTGACTATAATTATTCAACATTTTGAGAAAGATGATGATGATTATGATTTATTGAAAAATGAATTTATAATACATATATACTTAGGTTAAATCATTTTAAGACATAACAAAAATGTTGTGTGTCTGATTGGCTTATGTTAGTTAATACAAATTATAATTATATTATTAATTAATTATTTGTTATATAACAAAAAAAAAAGAAAAAAAAAAAGACATTAAAATTGAGCGAAATTCAGTTATTATAAGATTTCTATATTTTAAGCAGTATAATAAAATTGTATATGTATAAGCGCATATAATCTTTGCCATTTAATACTTCTTGAACCTCTTCAACTGTCTTTTTCCAAAAAATGTTAAACGGTAATAAGAGGAAATAGGGCACCTGCCAAGTAAATGATAAGTGTTTTTAAGTTCATTACAGTCACACAGTGTACATATGCTTACATTGTTGCAACGAAATGCACGAGAATTTAAATTGAGTAGACCACCCCTAGCTTTTAAAACCAAGCTTACGAGGTGTGCTGAGTAGTTATCGCAAAAGTATGGCCGAAAGTCGTATTGCAATGTAGGGTAAATATCATGATATCGGGAGTTTCTGGCACTTACGGTAAATTTAACGCGTTCCAAGTTTCTTACGGAATAAAGTATACGATTGTGATGAAAAGGTTTAATGTTTCCAGATAGAGTGACGGTAGACCAGTTTCTAAATAAAGTATATAATTGGGTGTATGTTTTGGGAGATAGAACATTTTCTTTAAAAAGTAACGTAACAATTTATCAATTTCGTCATACCTGAGAGAACCTCAAACTTGAGCGCCATTAAACATTATGGATTTTGCGGCTGTATGAAAAATTTTAAGTTTGTTAGAGAAGTTAATTTTTGGGTGATGAATGTAACTTAACCAGGTGGAGCTTATAGCAATTTTGGACGAGGCAAGCTTAGATTCAAGATGTTTTTTAAAAGACAGATTATAAGTTAAAATAGTTCAAAGATATTTGTATTCGTTCACTATTTCCATTAGATTGTTACCATATTTCCATGGAAGACTATGGCTTATCCTTGTACACGTTCTAAATATCATTATATTGGACTTAGATTTATTTTCAGGCACCATTGGCTGCAGTAAGTGTATAGTGCATCTTCCATCATGCTACCAGCATGCTACCATCCCACACCTACGCTAGTTGTATTATCGTATATTTTTTATAATATCACCAACGATTTACGTGACAGACCTACACTTAGGTGCAAAATTGTAACATGAATTAATACTTTCGCCTTCAACACCCTGTATTTTTTAAGTTCAAGCGAACAAAGTGGTTTTGTTGTATGATATTGTAGGAATGTACTTCCCCTTCAAAACCAGTTTGATGACAATACAACAACAACAGCAGTAGTAGCAGAACAAAATTTAAATAAGAACAAATGTTACAATTTTGCACCCACTCTCATTTTTACATTTGACCGTTATAAAATGCTTAGTTTGAAATTCGATGACTTCTTTTTATTCATTTTTGTTTATTTGAAAAGCAAACGTGAAGAATGGATATGGTAAGTCCAGAAATTAAAACCCAAATACTTCATTTATTGAGGAAGGGTAAGTCGGTAAGGAAAGTGGCCAAAAAATTTAATGTTAGCCAGATGACGATACAAAGGTTAAAAATTAATATCACAGAAAGTGTTCCTAAAAACAAATCAGGTCGTCCAAGGAAAATTACCAATCGAGATGCCCACCATCTGGCAAATTCGGTCACCAGTAGCGATAGAATCACTCCCTCAGCAGCGCTTAAGAATTTAAATATTGACGCCAGTAATTGTACAGCTAGACGAAGCCTCTCAAAATTGGGCGTCCAGGCTTGAGAGAAGAAAAGGAAACCTATGCTGACCAAAAAGCACTTTCAGCTAAAAAAGTATTTTATTGTAATGCACGAAAACTGGACTCTTGAAGATTGGGATATGGTGAACATTTATTAATGCATATTTTATTACATTCTCTAGTTATATTTTTAATTCTGTTTAAGGTTATTCGGCCTGACGAGACTAAAATTAACCGATTTCAATCTGACGGTCGAGCCTGGTATTGGACCAAGGACCTACACGCAAACCAAACCCATCATGTAAAACAGACAATAAAACATGGTGGTGGCTCCAAAATCGTTTGGGGTCCATTAGTACGCATAGATGGTACTATGCGTAAGTAACAGTACCTGTCGATTCTGCAACAAACTCTGTCAGGTGTAGTCGAAAAAATGGGTCTTGCAGCTAAAAAAATAATTTTTCTACAAGAAAATGAACCAAAGCACACTTCACATATTGTTCAAGACTGGCTTAAGAACCAAAAATTTAGTAATATAAAATGGCCTCCACGATTTCCGGATATGAATCCAATTGAGAATTTGTGGAAGTCATGTCAAATCACAGCTCGCTAAGTATCCAAGTCCGCCCAAAGGATTGAATGAGCTGTGGGAGCGAACATAGAACGTCTGGTGCTCATCTAGTATGCGTAGTCGCATATAAGGTCTAAAAAGGGCAAAAGGATACTGGACATCCTATTGATTAATACTTCATTTTATAAATATTTAAAATTTGATAAAAAAGTGCAAAATTGTAACATTTGTTTTTATTTAAATTTTTTTTTGCTCTACTACTATTGTTTGACATCAAACTGGTTTTGGAGGGAGAGTACATGTGTACCTTTAATACCATACAACAAAAACACTTAGTTCATTTGAACTTTAAAAAATACAGGGTGTCATGTTATAAATTTTGCACCTCAGTGTATACTACATAGCTTTTAGAACAACGAGTTTCTTGGTATTATGGCAAACGCTGAAGAAAAGTCAACGAAAAAAGTATATGTTTTCTTATATTGATTAAAGTTAAGATTAACAATACTAGTTAAATTAAATAAATTGTCTACAGAAGAGTAATCCTTGCGGAAGCCCCCTTGATATTCATTCATTATATTATGGTAGTCTATCCAGCTAATTAATACCGTTGAGAATTAAGCCTGTGAAAATTTTATAATTCAAGTCAAGGAGAGATAATCCTCTATAACCATATTAACATCACCCTTCGGAACAAATCTGGTATGTTATCATGCAAACAAATATTGTTAAATAATGATAGGACCTCGTTCAGAAAACATAATGGGGCGTTTTGAAAGAATTCATAACTAATTCTGTCATGGCCTGGGGCCTTATTTGTTTTGGATGTTTTTAGAACTAAGGCAAGCTCTCAACTCAAAAGGTGAGTCAAGGAATGGATAAATAGTGTTAGTGATAGACCATAAAATGTCATCATTAGATAAGAGAAAAATAAAAAAAAATTAAAGGTGATAAAATAAACAAAAATCCTAGGTTTTATTATACAGGAAAAAAGTGGCAAGATTGCAATTATAATAAGGATTTATTCGAACGCAAGGAATCAAAAGGTTAAAAGAAACATTTCAATATTTGAAATATGAAGATTGCGTAAGTTTACATTTTACCAATATATATCATTAATGATATTAGCATTATTAAAGGATGCTAGGACATGGCGAAAACCTAGTGGCGAGGACCAGAAGTGGCATATAATGTTTGTTCCAAAAGGAACAAACACGTAATTTGTAATATTATTGAAATTTGTATAAAATGTGAATCTTTGAATAATGAAATTTTAATATCGTTCTGATGAAAAGTTAGAAATAGCAAATGGTGCTTTAGCGGTGTTTATGTTAAAATATTGTAAAAAAGCATGCATGCTTAAATAAAATAAAATTCACTGATTTTAAAACTAAAAAAATAAAAAAAAAATTTTAACATACATTTTTGACCGAAGCAGTTTTTATTTTTTTTCGTGATTTTCAACCTTTAGTAGTTTGGCCACAAAAAATTAGATTCTTATAACCCTTCCGTGAGCATTTTTTCGCCTCTCAAATAATCAAAAAATTAAAATAAACTGGATGTGGTCAATTACAAGGTGTTCGTCATCTAGCCACTACAACAAAATTTCAAGCCACTATATATAGGAATTTTGTTTAATTTTTCGAAATATTTTAAATTTTTGAGGCGTATTTCGTGAGCATGAGTGTGAGCGTGTACATAATTTACACACGTGATCGAGCGTAAGTAGAAAAAAAATCATCGTGAGTGATTGTAATTTTTGGTTCGCGAGGGTGAGTCAAATATCGCTCAATTGGATAAAGAAGTCGAGGCGAAAATCGACTAAAAATTTCAAGGGTGTTTTAATGGAAAAAATATGACTTTTTTCAGTTTTTCGGATTTTCCGTTCCGTTCGTTTTTATTTTAATTTTTTCAACTACTTGTGTTATGAATAAAATTATCTTTTCAAAAAGCTACATAACTTAAAAAACACTAGGTCATGGAATTCGATGGCACTTTTTTAAACTTTCAGAAATTGATTAAAGCCATAATTGTTTTTTGCTCTCTCAGACATAAAATATTGTTTTATTATCTGTCTGTTAACCTGTCGCGCAATAAGGCAAAAATCGCATACATTTTTTGGCATAATTTTCAAAACTCCATTTTCGATTTTTAAAAAATTTTCTTCAACAAATTTTAAAAAATGGATTTTACACTTTAAGGGCTTGTTAAAAAGATCCCAGAGACGAAGTTTGCCAATTTTGAGGTAAATCCCTCCATGGACCTTTCGGTGACAAGCTCTTATTTTTTTGTCGATTTCGAGAAGTGTGATTTTTACATATAAAAAATTAAGTAAATCTATTTTTTTTAAGAACTTTGTATCAAAAATTAATCAATTTTGTACTTCTAAATGTTATATTTCATCTTAATAAAAATAAAAAACGCTTAATTTAAATGCAGTGTAGAACAAAACGAGTTCAAAATCGGCTGCTATTTTACAGCCCAGTCTTGTCAACCGATTTATGTACATCCAGTTTTTTATTATTTTGTAGCCAACTAAAAATGCTAGCCGTCATTGTGGCCTTTTTTGAGATTAGGTAAAATAAATTTTAAATTCGCAAGCAGTTATTTTTATGATTTATTTGAATTTCAAAGTTTTTGTGAACACTTAGAAAACGATAAGGATTAAATTACTTATTTGGAAATGGTTAACGAAATTTAAAACTAATATATATCAGTTTTGCTAATTTGTTTCCAAGCACTCAATATAAAATAGGCAATCATCAAAGCATTAACTCAAACGGGATATGGATACTGAAGATGGTTGTATAGCGATAACCGAAAATACTAGTATTCTATCCTGCATTATATCATGTTTCTTTGCATTTAAAAAACAACTTATAAAAAAATATGATTATATGATCTAAAATGCTACTAAATATCATTCATTTATATAATATATAAAGAGTGTCCCAAGAAGAACGCAATTTTTAAATTTTAAATAAAACACAGATATTTAAAAAAATTCGTGAAACTTTATTATATCGTAAAGTAGACAGAATGAGGTTATGTATGGAACAATATATCGTGCAGATGGCCGCCGCGGCATTGCTGGCATGCACGCGATCTTTTAATGAAATTTTCAATGACCGTTTTGCATGAATGCTGCGGTATTTCATTAATGCAGCGTCCAATTTCCTCTTTTAAGGCTTGAGTCGTCGTCGGCTTATTCGCGTAAACCATCGACTTCAAAAAACCCCAAAGAAAAAAATCTAATGGTGTTAAATCGCACGATCTAGGCGGCCAATTCTGATCTCCAAAACGCGAAATAACACGACCGGGAAATGACTGATGCAGCAATTGAATTGTTTCTCTGGCTGTATGACATGTGGCGCCGTCTTGTTGGAACCACATGCCCTCCACATTCATTTCTTCAATTCTAGGCAAGAAAAAACTGTTTGCGCTTGACCTGCCTCATTTTCATAAAAAAAAGGTCCAATGATTCCTCCAGCCCAAAAACCACACCACACAGTGACACGTTGAGGATGCATTTGCTTCTCGTGAATCACTCGAGGATTTTCCTCACCCCAAATGCGACAATTCTGCCTATTGACGAAGCCATCAAGATGAAAATGGGCCTCGTCACTGAAGATGATTTTATCGGCAAAATTAGCATTTTCATGTTGTCTCTCCAATACCCAATTAACGAACTCCCTTCGCTGTCCATGGTCAGCTGGCTTCAGTTCCTGAGTCAATTGAACTTTGTATGCATGAAGATGCAAATCTTTCGTCAAAATTCGCTGCAAAGTGGATTTGGAGACACCAATTTGCTCAGCAAATTCCACCTCGAATTGAGGTGGATGGAGTTTCAGCGACATCATCACGTACAGCTGCGACATTTTCGGTCGATCGACCTGGTCGATGGCGCGTTGTTGTCTTTACATCACTAACAGATCCTGTTTCGGCAAATTTATCCATTAATCTCTTTGCAGTTGACTCTTTTGGAGCATTATTGTGACCTCAAATTGATCGCAATTTGCGAACTGTTGCCGCAAAACTTTCACCATTTTGGTAAAACAATTTCACAATGAGAATGCGTTGTTCATTCGTGTAGCGCTCCATTTTTACTAACCTCGTACGTTCTACTAGCAAACAATAACAATTGTTCAAATGTCAAACAATGACACTTCGAATGTTGCCAGATTTAAAAATTGCGTTCTTCTTGGGACACCCTTTATTTTTAGAATATAATAATGTATGTATATTCTTAACAATAAAAAATAATGTTATTTGAATTTTTGACAACCGTTGAAAAATTCCTTTTATGATACTATTCTTACAGTATATAGCCCTTTAAATTGTTGTATTGTTCTACATAATTTCCCTCAAGTTTATTGCAAGAAATAATATAAAACAAAATGATTTAACTAACAAGGAAACTACACATTGATTAAACATAGAGATTTTAACAAAACTTGAAATGTTGTAGAGGACAAACAAATAATAGTATCATATAAAAAATTACGGAGTTTTTAGTTTTATATATATTTTTTATTAAATATAAAATTTATGAAGAAACTTGGTTGCAAATGAAGTGCTCTTTTCCAAGCATGGATATCTTCTTTTATTAATTTTTTATTAAATATTTGTATACACAATTTTTGTTTTTGAATTCAAATTTTCAATTAATAATGCATATTTAATATAATCGTACATATTTTAAATTAAACCAAAATCTTTTAAATAAATGGTAACCCTGGATGGGCAATATGATTTTCAAAACTTTTGCTTTACACCACATAGTAGTTTCCTTGTTAGTGGTTTGACCGGCATTGTATACAAAGCAAAAAAATAAACTTTGTTGCTAATGAATAAATTGCGAGTTTTTTCTTTCGTTGTAGGGATTTCCTTGTTAGGTTTTCTCCCTAGATACTTTACTGTTTTGTTTTAGATTCACTTTTGTTTTAAATGCACAAAAATTACAAAAAAAAAACGAAAAAGAGGAAAATAAAACTGATACTGAAACATTCCGGAAACGGAAATACTAAGTTGTTTTTAACAACCATTCTCTATGTTTTTCTCAAAAAAGAGTTTTTGTGTTAATTCAAATTGATCTTTTGGAAATTTGCTTGTTCAGTGTATTGCATTCCTTTATTTAAGGTCTAGATGCCTGTGTATTAATTTACAAAATTTAATTATGGAAATTGTAACTTAAAAGGGTATAGATTTTATAAGTTTTTTCTTTATCCAACCAGAAAAACACTTTTTATTGTTATAAAGTTCATATTTTTTTTAAAAAACGGTTGTTCACTTTTTTTATTATGTTTTCGAAATAAAAAGTATTGATTACATTAAACTGGTATAATTTTGTTTTGTATAATGAAAATGTTTTTATTTTTCAGTACATACGTATTTCTGGTAATAACACTGGTCAACATAATAAGAAAATCTTGATGCGTCGGGGTTGCGACTTATCATTTATAATAGACTTTGGCACACAGATCACACATGTGGTTTTATTAAACTATAGTTTAAGGAATATTTGCTAAAAAGATTTTGTGGGAAAGTTAATTCCTTGAGAAATAATACAAAACGTTTTATTTTGAAACATTCCAAATGAACTCCGCCAGTTTATTTGATGTATTACACGTTTAAAGATGAAATTTCTTTTTTCACAATTTTGTTAGTTAATAATCTACAACGGAGGGCTGATCAAAAATTTTAATTTGTACCTTTAGTAAAGATCGCAAATAACTTAATTTATAAAAAACTCACGTACTTTGTGTTTCAATTTCAATAAAAAATTAACTAAAACTGTTTACATATTAACAAAGTTTTTGTTAGTTTAGTTCTAAAAGATGACGATTTTGAAATCTTCATATTCAAAAATGTACTTCATATCTTTTTATTCATACAAAACGAATTTATAGCAAATGTTATTAAGTTTGTATTTCAGATTAAATGTTCTTAAAATTCTAATGTAAATGCTATGATTCTTTTAATGAAATGAATTAAATGAAATGTTACCCAGCAAAAAAAGTAATGTGTCTAAAAACAGACTTTCAAAAAAGAGGTTTTTATTAAAAAAAATATTACAAATATTTTAAATGTTGTTAAAAATAATGTAGTCATGATGGAAATCGAATCTGAGAACTCTGGTTGCCAGCCAAGAACTCTACCCACTGAGATATCGATGCATATAACTTTTGATTGCTTTAAACTTAAATGAATTGTTGAGCTTTATTTTTTTCGTTAGTGTTGCCAAATATACATATATTACCCTTTTGATTACAAAAAAACACAAAGTAATGTATCTAAAAATATATTTTCAAAAATATTTCAATTACTATTTTACTTTTATAAATCATATATTACGTAATCAATAATCAGTTACTTGTTACTTTATGCTTGCAAATAATATATCGCCCACATTACCAAAGTTTCGCTGCGAACCTAACATTATGTGCTCAAATCCTATTAACCTATTAATGGCCAAATAAAATTTGGAGGAGCAAATTCAATAAAAAATATGTTTATGTGATAAGCAAAGGCATCAAATAGAATAAAGTAAAATCGAAGTTGAAAGAAAAATTAATATATCCTTGTAAATTGTCAAGGAGCAAAAACTGGAAACCGACTCTCCCACATACACCGTTTTGAAATTCGCTGTTGTAAAATTTGATTCAACAGGTTCAATTAGTGCCTAATTAAATAATAAACACTAATTACACATGTATTCAAAATTTTTATTACAAATTTTAATAATAAAATTTTTACCTTTAAGAAAAATGTTTCCAAAATTTAATATTTTTGAATTGCCATGAAACGATGTGGATTTAAACAATAATAACGGTATTAGATTAGAAAAAGCTTTTGCTTTTAATTTCCAAATTTAGTTGGCTCTCAGAAAATTATTTTACTCAAATTATAGGACAAATAGTGGCAGAGAAAATCTAAAAAAGTCAAGGTGTACTCAGTTGAGTACAATGGCTTCTAATGGGTTAATGGATCTCCTAAGATTTGCAAACTAGAAAAATAAGTGAAGTTTTCACTTTAATTGCAAAAATATCCTACATTCTTTATCTAATCGAAAGAAATTTATATTTTTTTTTTAATTTCGGAGTCCATACTTTAAAACCGCATCAAAGATTATCCGTAGTTATTTGTATTACAGATATTTGTATAATAAAAAAATTTTGTTGACTTTGATTTCTTTTCGATTATTCAAAAATATTTAAAAGGTATTTTTACAAAACATATCATATATTTCTGTTCATACAAAATAATTACAAAAACAGAAAGTAGTAAGTAATGTTCGTCAACACCTTCTGTTACTAAAAACTCCAAAATTAATCAAAGAAAAGCTTCTTGATATTTTCATTATATTTGATCATATTGAGCACTAAAATACGTATTTTTATTATTTTCAAGTTTTCGATTTAAAATTGGTGTATAAGGTGAAAACTTGAAAAAAAAAAACTAAAATACATATTTTGGGTTCAGTATGAATGGCGTAATATAAGAAAGAACGTTTGTAAGTATATCTCAAGCGTTTTCAGTGAACGGGACACGTTTAAAATCGATTTCACCTTTTTTGTAAACTTATTTAACAAGATGCACTTTACGCAATGTCTATGTGTTTGCTTTTAGCATGAAACATGGAGCTGCATACTAATTGATGGGATCCAATGTTGCTACCATATATAACAATTGTATGTTTCACCAATTGTTCGAAAACTAACTCTCTCCATAAGTTACGAACATATATAGCATCTTTTGTTGTAGCCAAAATAAATACGTATTCCACGTAAGAGATTTTTTTTTATTAAACTGGCATAGTTTATAAACACAGTAGATAATATCTGGACGTGCAGATTAACGATCCCATTAAATATTGATAAATATTTCGTAGTTTGTACAAATTTTTAATTTAGCACCTGGATCTAATTGAGTACTGGAACTTTTACAATCTACTTCCAGAAAACAGTATCAGTTGTGGCCACCGAATTTGTTGCCAATAGAATTCTGGCGGTTACAACAGCTATCTTTATATTAAATTCTATTTTTTGTTGTAAAAGCCAATATTCAGTTGCCTTATTTAATATTTGTATTTCACATAAATATTATAATGTTCCACAAAGTTTTATTTAAACAAAAAACTAATTTTTAAATTTTTCCGGATTTTTAGATTTTTCACACCCTTGCTTTCTGCACCACAATTAAATTTAATTTTCTTTGATATATTTGTTATTTAAACATTAGAAAATTTTATTTTTTAAATGTTTGCCTTTACCGGGATTTGAACTCCTAAATTAGGAGTACTAGGCTAGCTCTCTAACCACTAGCCCACAAACACTTATAAATTTTATTGACTGATTTAAATAATTTTTAAGAAAATAAATATAGCAGAAAATTCGTTTACATATACCAATCTTTAGTGACTTCTATAATAAATACAATCCACAATTCGTTTGGTTCAACTGAAATCCTAATTTAATAATATATTTGATCAGGGTAACCGTATTTGTAGTTACCACTTTCGAATATCGACATTTTATTAATAAATTTGATAGATTGTACTAATTTTCCAGAACATTCACTAAATAAATTTCTAAAAGAATTTTATTCGTAAAGTTGATTGGAAATACCAATAATTGGATATCAGTATTCTTTTTTAGTTCTTTTTTTTTTAATTCCCAATGCCATATTTTTGCTATAATATTGGATTATAGCCCTGCGAGAGAAAAGGAGTCAGTTGGAAATTGGGACCTGTCCCGTGATAGGTTCTTAAAGTACCTATAACGTGACCGGTTTAAAAGTTATGACATGATTTTTTAGACCAATCCTGTGACATGTCACAGAGGGCAATTCACCCTCTCCTAGGACAAGCCCAATATCCTCCCTTTTCCCGCAGGGAGGATATAAGGCTTGAATTTCTCTATATTATAACATAGTCGTCAGGGAGTTTATTCCACATACGACTAGTCTGACTTTTGACCGAATTTTACCTGTAATCCGTTGTGCGGTTCACTGGACAATCGACCACAAAGGGATGGGCTTTACTGAACAAGCGAGTATTCCGGATAAAAACCCGGGCCAAATGGATAAGTTCACTTATCTCAACAGAACACATCCCATGGTAGTATCGATAGATCAGTATCACACAGCCCACAATAGAACTGGATATCCTACTGTCATTGCCAAGCGCCGAAGCCCTTCTTTAAACACGCTTCGAAAGTTTCAAAATAGACCTTGAAGCACCTTTCGACACATCAAAAACGTGTTTATCTGTAACAACAGAAGTCGCGTCGCTCGTTTCTGTCTACACACATTGCTATTATACTGGCGACAACAGCAATTAGCTGTCATTAAGGGGAACATTGCGGTACCCCTGAATTTAGTTGAAACTCGTCGGATGAGATCCCCTCTATTACAACACATATAGAGTGATCTCTGAGAAAGCTCGAAATAAATCGAGAGAAATCATTACCGATACCAAAAGCAATTAGTTTCGATAAAAGTGTGCCGTGCCACACACGGTCGAACGCTTTGGAAATACCTAAAGCTATCACCTTATTCTCACCAAACCAGTGAATGGAACTACTCCAACGTTCCGAAAGGAACGCTAACAGGTCTCCCATAGAACGGCTTCTACGAAAGCCATACTGCCGATCGCTCAAAAGTGAATTCGAATCCAGATAAAGAAATGTTGAAACTGAACTGCTTTGAAAGCATGCTAGAACTAAATGTTTCAGAGAACTAAGACGTGAAAAATGTCTTCACGAACAGCGTCTTCATACTAAATTCGTTTCTGTCCCTCGGGACAGTAAGGGCTTTTGGTCATTCGTTAAAAGAGTAAGGAAAAATGCTGGTTCAGCTATCCCAACTTTTATAAAGGGTGATCAATTACTCACTGAACCTGTTGACAAAGCAGGAAACTTATTCTCGCCGGAAAGCTATCAACCAATACCCGAGAACGAATAAGTATCGTGTACTACGCCTAAGATATTTTTCCGCGCTCGTGCAGTTAAAAAGGTTCTTACAGATCTCGATTTATTATTCTCAGAGATCGCTTTATACGTGTTGTAATAGACGTGATCTCATCCGACGAGTTTCAGCTAATTCAGGTTCCGTTCTTTCTCCTTCTCTTTCTTAATGACCTTCTTGGTTTAATTTTCAACCCTATTTGCCCTTTTGTTGATGACAGTTACATTTGGAAATTATGAAAAATACACTTACTCGGGACCTCTCCTTAGTTTCAGAGTGGAGTGGTACAAATAGGATGGATTTTAATGCACATATGACCCAATGTTGTATGATGACTCATAGTGTTGTTGAGTCTCCAGCGTCATCTGTTGAAATGGAGGGTATCGATATTGAGGAATCGGAAACTCTTGATGTTATGGGCATGAGAATCCAGTGTGATGTCCGTTGAAATAAACACGATGTAGAAGTGTCGAAAGTTCCATTCAAGTATTAAGGTTTTTTAAAACGGTGCAAGAAGTAATTCACTCCATCCTATCTTATTACCATCCATACCAGCTATAACCGGCAGAAACCAGTTCTATTGATTTTTTGGATCATCAACGCAATGTGGGCTGTGTGACACTGTTCTATCGATACAACCATAGGATGTGTTCTGCTGGGATAAGTGAACTTGCTCCTCGGGCCTGTGTATTTTATTACAATTTCATAGTAGCGACTTGCAAGTAAACTATTTTCTCTTGTTTTTTAACCAGTCCCTTAGAATTTTTTTTTTCGATTTTATTGAATCTTCACTAATTTTAATGTGAACTAAGAATAATTATTCAAGTCTTAAAACTATGATAATAAAGTCAAGTGCCAGACAAAACTTCAATGGCTCAACCATTTATAGGTGTCCCCAGTAGCATCTCTCAAATCTGCTGTGTCTAACCTTCTTAGGCGCAGTTGGCCACGATTATTCAATAAATTTCGAGCTAGTCTGTTAGGGTGGGTTTCCAGTTTCTATAAATAGATTTCATTATGTCTTAGAATTTCATTCTTTACAAGAGGGACATTTAAGTCTTTGTGAATGTTAGAGTTTCTGATATACCATGGTGCATTTGTAATTATTCTTAAGAGTCCATTTTGTCTTCTTTGTAATTTTTCAACATTAGACGCAGAGGCAGTACCCTATAGCTGAATGCCATAGCACCATATTGGTTTAATCACTGAGTTATAGATGAGTAGTTTTCAATCTAAGCTAAGTTTTAAATTTCTTCCTATTAGCCACTTGAGTTGTACAGTTTTTAACTTTATTTAGGTAAGTTTAGCATCTATATGGCTTTTCCATGTTAACCGACGGTCGAGGTGAATTCCGGATATTTAACACTATTGTGTTGGGGTATATTATGGTTTTTAATCCGTACCGGAGGGCACAATTCTCTTCTAAGGGTGAAAGTGAAAGGTATTTAAGGGCTTTAGTGAAGGGTATTTAAAGATTCGGCAAAGCCGAATTTAAGCCTTTTTTACTTGTTTATGCAAAATTCCTTTTGACGTGAAATTTTAATCTTTTAACGCCGTTGTTTTTAATTTTTGACAATTAATTTGTTCCTTCTAAGTTTTCTTTTTTTACGGGAAATGTAAACAAACAGACTCATTAGATCAACTGAATGTTACAATAATACTTAAGTTTTTTTTTTTTTTTTAATTTAGAATTATGTGAACAAGTTGACGTTAATTAATCAAACATCTGCAAAAATCTCTAACTAAGTTCGCATCGAAACTCAACAAACAAACAAAAAATTAATTGGCACAAGATTGTATTTCAGAAATTGTCAACTTTATTTCAGAGTAGTCAATTGTATTTCAGAACTAGTCAATTATATTTCAGAATAGTCAATTGTATTTCAGAAATTGTCAATTGTTTTTCAGAATAGTCAATTGTATTTCAGGAATAGTCAATTATATTTCAGAATAATCAATTGTATTTCAGAAATTGTCGATTGTATTTCAGAAATAGTCAATTGTATTTCAGAAATAGTCAATTGTATTTCAGAAATTGTCAATTGTATTACAGTAATTGTCAATTGTATTTCAGAAATAAAAAATAGTACACCCTACATTGTAACATAAGAACATATACTACATATTTGTTTCATTCCTCAAATAAAGTTTACTGTACCCAAACGCTAATATTGTCATACTGAATATTTGAGTTTCGATTCACTCGGTAAAACGTATTAGGAAATCCAATCGGAAGTGATGTTTGAAAATTCAGGGATATTGGAATTTTATATTTGGCTTCCCTAAAATATACTTAGGGTTTTAAAAATATTTTTAATCATATAAACCTATGATTTTTTGTTAAAATAGAAAGCATTTGAAAATACAAAAATTATTAAACATAAATTATTGAAAATTTTAAAATTATTGAGAATTATTTTTCTTTTTTGCAGTATAAAATGGTTAAAAAAAAATAGTTAATAAAACTCTAAGTTGTTGTTCTTGTGTTCTTTTTTTTATTAATTTTTCATGAATTGAATTATTTTGTTTTTTTTTTCAAATAAAAGCATTTTTAATTAATTGCAAGTACTATAAAAAAGTAAGTTAAAATTATTAAAATAGGCAATAACGAAACTAACTATAATAACTCCAAAATGTAGGGTGTACTGTTTTGTTTATTTCTGAACTACAATTTTTAGTTTTAGATTTTTTATTTAAAAATTTCCACTTAAAAAATAAGTAAGAATTGCAACAAAAATATACATTTTATTTTCTAATTTGCAATATTGTTTTTCAGTTCTTGATTATACAATAGTTATTATTTCCAACTAAGGTGACCCTATATTTTAAAGCTGGATATCTAAAAGGAGATAAAAGAGATTTAAATGACATGTCGTAACATGTCCAAATATAGGTCTAAGGCCTTATAAAGTATATCCTTATGCGATTTTAAGTCGATTTAGCGATGTCCGTCTGTCTGTTGTAATGGCGATCACAGTGCGAAGACCTAAGCGGGGGTGTTTATATTTTCCTAGATTAATTTACATCCTCTCTAGCAGTTTGGTATTAACAATAAGCAAAATCGGTCCAGCGGTTAAAAAGTTATGAGTGAAAATGTGAAGGTACCACTAAATTTTCCATACAAATTGGCGTATATTAATACAATTTCACCTTAAAAAATTTTTTCCACTTCAAAATTTTTTTACACCAAAAAATTTCTGTATACATCCAAAAAGTTTTTCACCTCATAAAATTGTTTTCACCTCCATTATTCTACTGCAAAAGTTTTTTACATTATTTGTATCAAAAACAGTAGAGAACATCTTCTTAGGATATTGGTGGAGGGAATTCAAAGATTTGGCACAGCAGAACTTAAGCCTTTTTTACTTGTTTTAATTTATTTTTTTTTAATTATTATAATAAACAATATTTGTACCATACTACACGGTGAACATACCAAACAAAAACAGACGTAACCAAGTAATTAAGGGAGTAAGTAACACACAAAGGGTTTAACTATTTACCAGGCTATTTTCTCGCTTAATTACTTTTGTTCGCTTTGTCTCAAAATTCGTGGGTGGTCATTGACCTCTTGCTTACAAAAACCGTGAGAATAATGAGTTACTAACATGGTTACTCATGGTGAAGAAATATGCGGTTACTTACTGTAACGACTCTATTCTTTATTTAATGTTTTTTCGTTGATTTACAAATTGAAATAGTTGGTGGTTCAGTCGGTTCCGTTGCTTCTCGTTTCCCTCTTTTATTTGCCGGCTCGTCCTACTCGAATCCTTTCTATGGCGAGAATTTGTCCTCTAGCTGCTCGGGGCTGTTCGGTTCCCCTCGGCTCGTGTTCACCTTTTTGGCATATTATCCGCCGCACACTTTCAAACTTGGTTTCCCTTCGATCGTGTTCGGTAACTACGACCAGAAAATTCACGAAGTGCAACCACACCAAACCGTCTGCCCGATAACCTTGTTCGTGTTCGCTTACCACTCGTAGATTATCCGGCACCAGATTCACTGCGGTTGAAAACTCAACCTGTAGGATATAAGAGATATCGGGTTTGTAAAATTAGTAGTTACTACCAAACCCGCGTAGTGATCGATAAACACTAAGTATGGTTTGGTTTCGTATCCCAGTAACTTAATTAAAACCACCAATAAGTGTCTGGTGATGGCTAAAAACCAAGGGATGGGTTTATTACATTTTATACTTATTCTAACTTCGTGTGGTGATCGCTAAGCACCACCCGAAGAGTACTAACTATTTTCACAATCTCGCACGGTCTTATGCTTCGTCAGGTGATCGCTAACCACCATGCAGTCTTTCTACTACACTTACGAGCTTTGACTGGTGGTTAGCGATCCCCTGGCTAACCACCAGTCAAAGTGTCACTACCTTTGTCTACACTTTTCTAAACTCCGTTGGTTAATCGTTAAACACCATCCGAAATACTCCTGTACTATTCACTCACGTTTTCAAAACTTCTTCAGGTGATCGCTGACCCCAATTCGATAAACACCAGTCGTGATTCTCACTTTGGTCACTATGATATAATACTTACAGTATGCTTGGCCACTACTAAAATGATGAGGCTTTTCTATTTAACAAACTAAGCTGCCTTTTTATACCCATTTATAACGGCACTTAGTTTTTTAGTGCCTTCTTATTTGGAAAAACCCTAATATTTGTTGCTATATGTGTATCCCTAACTTCCCAGCAAAATAAAATGGATGTTATTCTTTACGAATCTCTTTTTCAGAACATCCAAAGAAGTTAATAGTGCAAATTTTTCGATTTGTAAGAAGTCATTTTAAATAACTTCCAAAATGTTGATATTAACCCCTACAAGTAAAAAACAATTATTTAGTTGGTCCATAAATGGTTAATTCCTGCAGTCATTAAATGCCTTATTGAAAACATATTTTGCATACCAGTGATATTCACTTTGTCCTGGTCGGAATAATAATTCTTAGGTGTTCAAAATCACATTTTTAACTTAAAAAAAAGCCACTCCCTATATTTAACAACTTCCGTAAACTAATAAAAAAAGTCCATCTGATTATCGATTTTTCATAGCACCGAAACAAACTACTTCCTCCCAATGACACGACAATGTTAAAATCATTAAGGATTCACCGAAATTTTCACAACTTCGTGCTCAGTAGATGTAGTGTTTAACTCCTTCTTCCTCAGCGCTTATTTTGCTGGGTTACTGTACCCTTTTGCATATTTGTGAAACAACCTTAATAGTTGTTGCTACATGTTTGTTACTTATATATTTGTTGGGTTGGATAGTGCAAGTATATAATGTCTATTCTTGTTATTGATTGTTTACTTCCCAGCAAAACCATACATTACCAAATAATGTGTAAAGTAATGTGTAGCCATAGGGGCTAATGGATTACTTGACACCTTACTTCACTAATGAATTTTACAGGCGATGAGCCTCAGAGTAATGTATATACCCATTACTTTAGAGGTGATAATGTAAGGTGTTACTTATATGGTTACGAGAATGGAAAAAGTAATGTGTCTAAAAATAAATTTTTAAAAAGGAGGAATTTTTATTAAAATAATTATTACAATTATTTTAAACGTTATTAAAAATAATGTGGTCATGATGGGAATCGAACCAGGGAACTCTGGTTGCCAGCCAAGAACTCTACCCACTGAGCTATTGAAGCATATAGTATTTTATTGCTTTAAACTTAAATGAATTGTTGTGCTTCGTTTTTTCGCTAGTGTTGTCAAAACAAAGATACATGAACCTTTTGCTCACAAAAAACACAAAGAAATGTATCTAAAAATAGATTTTCAAAAATATTTCAGTTATTACTTTACATTTATAAATCATATATTACGTAATCAATAATCAGCAACTTATTGCTTTATGTTTGCAAATAATGAAAAAGGTAACGAGCTATCATTACAAGGTAACGCATGAGAATATCGCACCCATTACCAAAGTTTTGCTGCATCGTATTAATGCATCGCTAACCAAAAAGTGACAACTGAATGATCGCATTGCCAGAACCAAACTATAAAATTCGTTAAAATTTTATTTGTTTGTTAAAGTGAGGTTTTGCATACGAATTTTTAACAAACGTTTGTTAGCCTTAATGTGTTTGTTAACTAATCTGAAAGTTAAAGCTACATTACGGAACCCGAAGTTGTACAAATTTCGGTGAATCATTAATGATTTTAACATTGGCGTGTCATTGGGAGGAAGTAGTTTGTTTCGGTGCTATGAAAAATCGATAATCAGATGGACTTTTTCATTAGTTTACGGAAGTTGTTAAATATAGGGACTACAAAATAAATATAGGGAGTGGCTTTGTTTGAAAGTTAAAAATGTGACAAGAATTATTATTCCGACCAGGACAAAGTGGATATCACTGGTATGCTAAATATGTTTTGAATAAGGCATTAAATGACTGCAGGAATTTACCATTTATGGACCAACTAAACAATTGTTGTTTTTTTACTATAATTATAAATAAATATTAAAATTAAAAAATTTATATGCTTTTCAATCGAATTGTTAAAAAAATTTGTTTCTTATGACTTTATAAGTTATCAATCATAATATCAACATTTTGGAAGTTGTTTAAAATGACTTTTTACAAATCTGAAAAATAGATTCGTTAAGAATAACATCCATTTTATTTTGCTGGGTAACTGTAGCTACAGTGCGTGACATTTGTTTGAGGTCAAACTTATCGTCATATTACAATAAGTAGTTACTCTTAGTAAAATAATAGTGGACCTTACTCAAGTAAATTTTTTTTACTTAAAGAAATAGATAAGAATAATTTGTATATATACAAAAAATATTTAAAATATCTACTTTTTGCATTAAAAAATTTAAGGTAACGACCTGTTATTACGTAGTAATCTCCAAAATAATGACATGTCATTATCATGTTTTTACTGGGTAACTTTGAACTTCAAATCGATGTGTTTCAAATGTGCAGCGGTCTTAAAAATGTTTAGATAAAATGGGATCACATTCGCGAACCCTATAGACCACCATATTATCTCAAAACTATAAATTTTACAAATATTTTGTATCAAAATAAATAAAAAATCTAAATCTATGAAGAATAATATAGATTGAAATGAAAATGGATAATCAGATTTTTTAATATGTTTTTAGTTGTTTAAATCAGGGGTGCCCAAAAGTTCCTTATGGAAGAGCAAACACCAATACATTTAAAGAATAACTAATTTTGATTCAATATTTTTTATTGTAAAAACCAATACATACAAAGAAAAACTAATATTTCATATCATACGTTAAACAAAAACAAAATCTACATTGATGATCGCTGTCGTCAATGTTTACCAGCAAAGCATACGCAAGTGTTGTTGCTTTGCACTTGCGAGTATACAGTGAAGAACGACAAAAAAACTAATAATGCAAAGTTGTTTGTGTATTTCGTATTGCTATTGCTGAGTGCTCTATGTGTATTAAAACACACAGCCTATAGCTAAGCGCTTTTACAAAAGCAAATGAGCATCAAGCGCATAGGGCTTGGACACCATTGGTTTTAATCTAAGTTTCAGTTGTTTTAGAAGAGCATGCAAAAAATTGCATTTTAGTTTTAATAGCTTTTTTATGCCGATATTAATTAATTTAATATTCCTAAACCACCTTCAAATTACACTTTAGGGAAATTTGCAAAAAAAAAAAAAAAATACTAAATATATTAATATGTTGCTTTGAATTTTGTTGATATTTTTATAATAGTCCTTTCTCCTATAGTAACAAAATGTGTGCCATGTTTTATATAAATTTGCATAAGGGTATTCATTTCAGTTTTTTTTTTTTTGAAGCTGGTAAAATGGAAAAATGCAACTTTTGTTACAACAAACACAAGGAAAAAAATTTCCACCAAAAGTTGTATTTTTAATAACCTATAACCAAGTGTAAAAAAAATCCGGATAAAATTTTGTAATTTTCCACTATAAACGTCAAACGAAATGATGTTGCCACTTTTAATAAAATCGTTAATTTGTAGTTCAAAGTACGAAAAATTACATCTCTTTTTGTAAAACCCTAAATTATACAACTATGATCTTAAAAATCATGTGTGACACTTATATATTTTAAATTTGATTTTTTCTCATTCAATACAACCGTCATTTTTTAAGAAGAAAAAATTAAAAATGAGTTCTATGAAAAAAATTATCCAAATGGTTATGAATAGGTGTCTCAGCCAATTTTAATTCTGTGCCATCTACGTTACCAATACAGTGCGGTAATTCACTAAACGTCTCCTTCACAATATGCCCTCTTTCGTCTCTATCTGGCCAAAAAATAATTTTTTTTAAGTTCCAGAAACGCTTTGTTATATTTTGTATAGTGCCCCCATCTCCAATACGGGAAGTTGTTGCTACCTGCACTTTCTTCTGAAGTCCCGAATCTGTATAGAACTACAGCAAGTTGAAAATCGATACTAAATTGCTTACATGCATTTTTATGATAAAATTCATCACTAAAAACATATAAGTGAGACAAGATGGTGGAACTGATCTTTAGTGCATCGCATCATTTGACGAAATCGGTTGTCATCGAACTGGGAAAGAATATCCTCACACCATCAATTCTTCTTCCACCAAATTGTCGACCATTTCTTCAGTTCCTAAGTCATCATCTGATGTAAAAGTTTCTAAAAAATAATATTTCAAAATTTATATTGTATTGTTTTTTGGAGAAATTATCTTTATATACCGATATTTTAATAAATACTATCAATTTCCAAAAAAAAAGTAATTAAATAATCAATCAATTTACTTTTAACACTTCTATTCGGCATCTTGAAAAATATTAATGATTGTCACATCATTGACAGCTTGTTTTCTTTGTTTTTACAGTTCAAGTATTTATATTTTTTATTTCAAAAAATGACTGTTCACATCAATAAGAGTGTAGTTTTTCATTTTCCATATTTCCAACCAAAAAAAAATCTGAAATGAATACCCTTCATATCAATTTTTGTTAAGGGAATATCACAAGGGAAATGTTGGTATATATGTAAATTGTTTTTTTTACACTTACTATTAAAATAAATGTTTAAAAATTTGTGTGAATGGAAAAAGTTTTGATGATTTGATATTTCGTTTGATTGTTTGCCGAAGTCTGTTGTTTTTCTTTATTATTGTTTTGTGTAAAACCACAGAAAAATCAATGAATAAATAAATATTAGGCATATTTTTATAGTGGTATAAAAAATTATTCGAGTTAATTTTTTACATTTATTATTAAACAAGAAAGTAGAATATAGAAAAAAAAACCGAAAAAATTATTAAACTTTTTGTGGTTAAAAAGTTTTGATTTTTTGGTAAAATAAATTGAAGGATTTTTATAAAGTTATGATAATTTAAAAACATTGTTTATTGGAATAGTATTTATAAATTTGTTTGACATATGGAAGAGTATTTATAAATTTGTTTGATATGATATTCTCTGGTACATAACATATGATAAGGCAACAGAAAAAGTAACTTTCAAAATGTGATTTTTTATAATTGGCATAGTTTACTCATAAAACAGATTCGTACTGGCAACCGAATTTGTTGCCAATCGAATGGTTCAATTTTGAGGCAAGCGAAATTCTATTATCATAGAAAAATTACTCTTGTGTTAATTGACTTTCTGTTGTCACAACCGAAATATTCGGTTACTACAACCGAATCATTCGATTGGGTAAAAATTCAGTTGCCAGTACAAATCTGTTTTTTCTGTGTTTCGTGTGAAAATTGGTTGGGATAATAGGTTTAGTTAAGTGTTGTTGTTAAAGTCTTGAATGAAGAATAATATTTAAAATACGGTATCCAAAAAATACGTGCGTTTATTAAATTAATCGTGTAAATTTGTATATATAGCAGAATTATTAAAATATTACAAAAATATAACGTTCGATGAATACGATCAATATTTCTAAAACACTACAATAACATTTCTCTTACACTCACTGTACTATTAGTTAATAACAATCTAAAGTACATATTAAATTTATTAAAAACATAATGAGCCTCTTAGCTACAGGTTTTCACGGTATTCCGGGAATTCCCGATCAAGAATAAAATTAACTAAAGTTACCAATTTAGTAGCAAGATTTCCTTAAGATAGACTTATTTATAAGACCCGATATTTAAAATAAAATGAATCCATCAAAAAACAAGTAAATAAGGCTAAAATTCGGCTGCGCCGAATATTTGAATCCCTGTTCTTGAAAAAAATTTTGTGGTGCAAAAAATTTTTGATTCGAATATAAAATATTATTCAATTCTAAGCGACTGTTGGAAAAAAATGAGAAAATAATTTCCTTGTCCCTAATATGAAATTGTACTAAAATTCAACAATTTGTATGGAAAATTTAGAAGTTGCTTCACATTTTCACTCATAACTTTTTAACCGTAGACCGATTTTGCTCATTTTCAATACCAAATTGCTCGGGAGGATGTACATTAATCTTGGTAAAAATGGGCACCCCCGCTTGCGTCTTCAACTCGTGATTTCCATCTCAACAGAAAGACAGTTTTGAGGGATATGATGCGCATTACTCCTGCAACACCTTACAGAAAATATTTGTTAATAGTGCAAATCGGTTGTAACCATTTTAGGAGTCTACAATAAACTTTGTAGTGAATAATTTATTCACCCAAACGACTGAAGAGAACTTTTTTACCATCTTAGTCGACAGTCAACTATTGGGTCACACAGTAGATTTTACGTTCGCCCATTTATTGGGCTGTTACATTACAATTTAAAGACATCAGAATTCTCAAATGTCTTATCAGTGTACATAATTTTTAATCTCTACATTCTAAAAATAACATTAAAAAAATTTTGGGAAATACTTTGGGATTTTTGCGTTCTTGAAAAATGTCTGGTATTCCCGAATTGGTATATCCCTGAACTGATTTAGTTATTTTACATATTAGACCATAACTTTTTAGCAAATTGTCTAAAACTGAAATGTTTTGTCTCCAATAAAGGATAAAATGTTAGGTGCCGTGTAATAAAACCATAGGCAAAAGCCATATGGCCTTTCACACCACATTGGGAAATAATGCCATATGGCTTTATTTCCACAGAAGGAATGAAATGAAGTCATATTCGTTTGTCAATTGAAGTGGGAATAATGCCATACCAGTGTAAAATTCAATTAATTGTAATAGTTACATATGTATTGCCAAAAGAATGAGTTGTTTTTGTCAAGCGTTGAAAAGGTATAGCGTACAGGGGACCGGCGCCGCCTCTTCGCGGCCGGCGCGGCAATTGCACACCGTATTGCATTTTGATTGCTGCTCTTCAACATATTGAAGCATTTTTTTCTATGCTATGCATGAAGAACCGTTAGTTTATATGAGGACGTTTTTATTCCCAAGCGTTGTGCCTAATTTGTCGTGCCATTCATTATCAACGATGGCACGCACATTCATATATTGTTAATTTAAAAAAAATCGATTCACATTTCCTTTTGTTAACTGAACGTATTGTATATTTTTCTGTAATTAAAAGAAATCAAATACACTACAAAAATATTGCACAGAAAATTGTCAAAGGTGCAATAATGTCATAATGGCTTTATTTCACTTCTGCGTTGGAAATAAAGCCATATGACATTATTTCTCAATGCTGTGTGAAATAAGGCCATATGGCTTTATTGCCTATGGCATTATTACACGGCACCGTTATGCTATTACGCACCAAATATCACAGTAATATTAGGTCTATTTGTTTCCATTTCTAATATTAGGTCTATTTGTTTTCATTTCTAATACATTTTTTATTTTTACATGTAAACAGAAACATCTGAATTAAAAAATTAGAAAATTTCACGTCAAAAATGAAGTTTTGAGAAAAACTAGTAAAAAGACAAAATAAATAAAAATAAACGTGCATATTCAAAATCAGTTAACCAGTTTGTTCCTTAGTTTCAAACTATGTGTAAACAATCGACAAAAGTAGTAAAAACAATCGAAAGTCGGTTAAAACTGTTTGTATTTCTCAATAATTTTGAATAATTAATAAAATCAAGTTAAAATTAAAAAAATCATATTGTTGAAACTTCTTTATAAATGAGAAATATGAAAAAAAATGTTTTTCATAAATCTTACTTAATATCAGGGTTGGCTGGCAATACCGCTAAAATACCGTTATTTGAATCGAATACCCTTCAACTGACTATCGTTACCCCTAAAATACCGTTACCGAAATAACTGAAAAAATAGTTATCCTTAAAATACCGTTACCGAAATAATAGAAAATACCATTATCGTTAAAATATCGATACCGAAATAACTAAAAAAATCGTTATCCCGTTACCAAAATAACTGAAAAAATCGTTATCCTTAAAATAACGTTACCGAAATAATAGAAAATAGCATTGTCCTTAAAATAACGTTACCGAAATAATAGAAAATAACTTTACCCTTAAAATACCGATATATTTTTTATTACTTTAAGTCGCATTGTTAACTTTGGGGACGCTTTTTGTATAGTTAACACTGTGGCAGCACTTTTTTTAAGTAATGTCTACCCAAGTTATGATCTTGTTTACCAGGTTTTTTCAAATGCAATAAAATTTGCCATGATGATTGATTGTTCATTTGTGTGTAATTTTTAAATTTCATGGCATATTATATTGAATGTGAAGACAAGGGGTTGGTAAAACTAAAATAATATATATAAGATATATATTTTAATAATTTGAAAATAAAAGAAGTTTTTAGTTTCTTTTTTAAATTGTTTTATTGAGAAATTCCAAAATTTTCTCGCAAAATTATATGTTATAGAAAATTTCACTGATTAGTTCAAAAACATTTAGAAATATGAATATTTTTGCTCTTATTAAACATTTTTACTAACCAGGATTACAGCATTCTCGAGACTTTTTTTTTAAATTTTCCAGAAATGTCTAATAAACTTCCTAAGTTTCTATCCCCAAAGAGTATCCCTTTTGAGATACTTATAAAAATATAAAAAAAAAATTATCTCAAGTAGAAAAAGATCCAAAACAAAATTTTTTTATTTGTGCGATAATTAAATAAAACTATTTAAAAAAATTGTTGGATCAATTTATGGGTTTCCCTTATTTTAAACCTTCAAACCCTTACATTTCGTAAATATTTAAAAAAAAATCGTTGTAGAATTTTAAAGATGACAGTTTAAAGTCATGCGCTTTTAAAACAAATTAAAATATATTATTTTGATTAAAATTTCAACAATTTGCACGCGATGCTCTGGTGTAAGACGATTCATAATAAAATTTGAAAGCAAACTGAACAAAAAGCAACTATCAGCTGTTAAATGGGTTGTCGAATAAAGCAGTGATGCCAACTCAAAGTTGTGACACTCTAAAAAACACCCTATATAAAGGAATAACGTTACTGACTGACTGATTTAACATCGCCCAGCCCAAACCGCTGGAGCTAGGAAGCTGAAATTTGGTATGTAGGTCCTCCTTCCGGGGTAGACATATATATTAGATGGGGTTTTTTGGAAATTCCTTCGCGGAGGGGCAAAAAGGGCCGAAAAGTCTCCCCCTTTACGGCCTTCCCAAACCGTTGGACCTGTAAAGTTTAAATTTGGTATGCAGGCTCATTCTCCAGTGTGATTTTAGAAAAATCGATCAGGGATGGGCAGAAAAGTTTGAAATTCTCCTCCTCTACGGCCTGCCAAAACCTTTAGAGCTGGAAGGTTGAAATTTGATGCAAAGGTTCCTCCTCTGGTGTAGACATTCACCTAGGTCGGTTTTTGGAAATGTGTACAGGGAGGGGCAAAAAGGTGAACAGTCTCCTCCTTAACGGGCTGCCCACATCAATTTAGCCAGAAACCTGAAATTTTAAATATGTGAACTGGAGTATGTGCTTACTCATTGATCAGCTACATTTTAGAAAAGGAAAAACCTGAAATTTGAAATATGTGTTACCTGGAGTATGGGCTAACTCATTATTGAGGTACATCTTTGAATTTAATCTGGGAAATGGTAAACATTTTGGACTCCAAGTAATTATACTCTCCGGCGTTAGCCCGATCAATCATTTTCTACGCTAACAACGTAGCCGCTAGTATATTTAGATATGACTTGTACACTCACAATATTATTTCGTTAAAAACAACTTAAAATACATATTAAATTAATCGAAAATACAATCAAAAAGAGGACTACTGATTTTTCATAATATTCAACCTATTTTGTTGTTTATTTTTAATCATTATTTAATAATCGACAAAAGTAAAAACAATAGAAAGTCGTTTAAAATAACTATCAAATTTTTACCGACAAAAAGTTAGAAAAAACTACTTTTGTGGTTTGTTTTTCAAACTGATAGTTTTTTTATTTGTATGTAATTACAAAACAGAACACAACACATGCTTTGTGTATGTGTGTATATTTGAATAATTTCTTGTAATTTTTATTGATATAATTGTGTATATATACAAACTATTTTGGTAAAAAAAAACAAAAAGGAATTATATATATTTCTATTTTTTGAAGCAGAAAACATAAAATTTTACCTTTAACTGAAAATATCAACTCCTACTGAATGTCTGTAAATTTTTATAATTTGTTTTTTGAATGACTGATTCAAATAGTTAAAAAATATATTTCTATGAATTTCAATTGATTCTTCATTTAAAAACAAACTTTACGTATTACTTTTTAAATAAACTACAGTCGGTAACGGAAAATATATTGTGAGTGTACAGAACCATATATACTTATATATGGATTATACAGGACCATTAATATTTACACGCTGCTACAAAAAAAAATTCAAGAACTTGTGAAATTACCTAGTGTAGGTTGTAGGTCTAGCTTAGTGTATTATATAACCGGTTTTATAAGCTGCAATATACCTTTTCTAACTCAGTAATTTTTTAACCGATTTCGAAACGGTCAACAACATTAATTAGAAATGAACACGCTCTTTCGAAATATATATACTTCCCGTAACTATTTATATAAATGTGTAGAGATTTTTTCAATAATATAAAAAAATTTCATTTTTTTTTTAACTTTTTCATTTTCTACGAGGGTTTTTTTCGAATCTTCTTTTAGAACAACAATAATCTCAAAGTCAGTCTCCTTCTGAGTAAAACAAGATTTTTATTCGTGTAAATCGGTTAAAAAATGACAATGTTATAGTACTTTTTCTAAACAACGAATACCCGATTTCGATTATATGATCCAACAAAAGAAATAATTTTAAGAACTATTTTTTTTTAATTACGTTTATTTTTTAAAAATGTTTACTTAATCTACTACGTTTGTAAGGCAACCAGCAGTAATTCGCTAGCATTCTGATCTGACTTTTTCCTTCGAACCGCTTTTTTATTGTTGATAGCTCTTGGTGGAAGCGTTCGCCTTGCTCGTCTCTAAATTGACCCAGATTTTCTGGGAAGAATTCCAAGTGAGAATGCAGAAAATGTATTTTGATTGACATTCTGCATCCCATTTCTCCATACGTCTCTAAAAATTCACTAATACACTCAACTTTTAATAAATCAAATAATCAAATGATTAACACTTAGCTTATAACACAATTAAATATTTTGGTTAGCTTTTTTTAAGAAAAACATGTTGTTTTTTGAAGCTGTACCACTAATACTAACTAGTAAACAACTTGTTTGCAAGTATGAAAAAAAGTAACGGTTGTTATTATAAAAATAATTTAAATAATGCCTTATTTACAATGATAGAGTACTAAACTATACAGAGTGGATTTTATTTATTTCTCCTTCGCACTTATATCTTGTTTGTACCATACTCGTATATGTAATAAGTCCTAAAGCTAGAACTGTAATTGACCTAAGTTCCTTAAGTTGGCTTTGGCATACGCCGAACTTGAGTAGCAATCTAAAGTAAAAAACAAAAAAATTTTATATTCTTTGTTAATTGAAACGCAAATAATAAAACATAAGCCAATTTTAATTGAGATTTAATGGCGATTCGTTAACAAAAATAAAAAAAAATTGAACTCTAATATCTCTTGATTAGAAAAAGTACTATAACTTTGTCAATTTTTAACCGATATACACGAATAAAAGCTTGTTTTACTCAAAAGGACACTGACTTTAAGATTATTGTTGTTTTAAAAGATGATTCGAAAAAAACCCTCGTAGAAAATAAAAAAGTTTAAATATAATGAAAAATTTTTATATTATTGAAAAAATCTCTACACATTTATATAAATAGTATATGGGAAGTATATATATTTTCAAAGAGCGGGTTCATTTCTAATTAATGTTGTTGACCGTTTCGAAATCGGTTAAAAAATGACTGAGTTAGAAAAGTTTAAGTGCGCCAGTACAAAAAATACTCTTTTCCAATATCTCGAAATTTTGAGGGTATATTGCAACTTATAAAACCGGTTATATAATACACTCAGCTAGACCTACAACCTACACTAGATCAGTTCGCAAGTTCTTTTTCAGTGTAGCACCGTGTTATATATGCTATCCAATATTTGAGATATAATAATATATGGGCTATTAACAAAATATTTTTTAATATGGCATGATATATAATTATATGTGGTTTAATATATGTATGTTCTAATATAAGAAATATTTTTTAATATGGTATAAGTTATAATTTTATATATTTATATGTGGCCACATGTCAATGGTTTTGAATCCCAGACAGGGAGATACATTTTTTTGTGCTTTTAGTTTGTTTTAAATTTCCTTATTAATATTTTTTTTACAAAACTTTAGAATTTTAAATCATTTTGGGATAAAAAGAACTAGAAATTTTTGATATGATATAAGTGGTGAAAATTTATATACATATATATTTTTTCGCTTTAAATAAAATTATTTCTCCATATATTTTCTTAGTCAATTGTATGTGATTATATATAATTATATATAAATTTATAATTAGTTATAAAATTAAATTAAATCAGGACCAATTTAGTACCATTAATTCAGCCATGATAACATATTTTTCCCACATTTCCGAATATACATACATATCTATATCACAATTATACAAAAATAAAGTCTGGGAAAGTCAGCCATTACGTATAGCAGTGTGTAACTGAGTGCTTAAATCACGACAACTCAGGTAGACCGAGTTTAAATCCTGGCAAAGGCATTGTTTTTTAGAATTTTAATATTTTTTTTATTTTTTTTTTACGTTTTTTAATAAACTAGTTTTCGTGTATATTATATTGTTGGATCTAATCTGATAAAATTCGATCTGACTTTTATCGGATAAATTTGGATATTACTTTATCCCTAAATATATTGTTGGGTCTAATTTAATCTGCCATTTTTCGGATCAATTCAGATCTTCTAAATCTCCAAACATATTTCTGGATCTAATTTGATCTGCTATTTTTCGTATCAATTCACATCCTCAACAAATATATAAAATAACGTTACCCTTAAAATATCGTAACTAAAATAACGGTATCGCTAAAATACGTTACCGAAATAATAGAAAATACCGTTATCGATAAAATATTTATTTTATTTTTTTATTTTTATTTGTTAATCATATAATTACAAATTATATGTTAATACCCTAACCGAGCACTAGCAACAAAGGCCTTCGGCTCGTTGTAGCGAAAACAGACCAGAGCCTCTGGTGGGAATTGAACCCACGACCCCCGCACTGATAAGCTAGCACGCTATCAACTAGCCTACCGGGGCGCTCTATCGATAAAATACCGATACCGAAATAACTGAAAAAATCGTTAGCCCTAAAAAACGGTTACAGAAATAACTAAAAAAATGGTTGTCCTTAAAATAACGTTTCCGAAATAATAGAAAATAGCGTTACCCTTACCGATAACCGCATTTGTTTCGGTCACCATCCATGCTTAATATTTAAAAAAAAAACTTCATCATATTAAAGAAAGGTTAAGGAAACGTGCCTTCAATTTGCGTTTATTTTAAATATATATATATTTATATTTAAATCAACGTACAAATTTGTTGTTAAAATAAAAATTTTGAATGAAAAAAAAATTTAATTCAAAACTTTTAAAATTGGATAAAAAATCTGTTAAAATGTCAAAAAAAGTTTTGAAGTAACTCTACCCTACCTTTTGAACGTTTAACATTTTAATCTGTCCGTTTAACATTTTAATATGTGGGTAGAGTCTCTCCATAACTGTGAACGTGGCTTAAGTACTACTTTCCGAATAAAATTCCATCGATAAGAGAAGTATTTTTCCAGCGTACGTACGTCAACAATAAATTTGTACTAAATATAACAAAAGAAAATTTGAAAGATATTATCGTTTTTCTTTTAACATTATAATTTCTTTGAATATCGTGTTAACCTAGCATTTATACAAAGTAATTGTCAAAAATAGTTTACAAGCCCTGGTGAACTTACACAACTAAGCTTTTTCTTACTTTTAAACACATAAACACATTGGCCCGTAATCATAGTCCCGCACTAAAGTCGGCTTTTTTTAAAAACAACTTTAAATTAAAAACTTTTTATTATCTATTTTGCTATTATTAGCAGAATTAAAGCCATTTTAAAGTTGAACCGGCTTTAAATGGGTATCACATCAAATAAACCAAATGACCGCATACATTTTGTACTAAAAAGAAGCAGGTGGCAACATTGATCAGCTGATTTTATATTTGCCGAAAAAAATGAAAAGTGTGTAAATAACTTCAGCTAGTTTTAATTTTAAAGCAGACTTAGCGATTAAAGTATACTTTTACTTGTCTATAGTATGCCTAAAGTATACTTTTAAGAAAAGTCAACTTTTGAGCTCTTAAAGTATATTTTATTTTAACTATGATTATACGCCATTGTCTATAATATAGATATAGATATAAAATTCGAGAAAAACAAACCTAATATAAAACATTTTTTCATATATGGCCATATTTGATAAAAAAAGAAAACATATTATGGAAAATTAAATGTATTCATATATGAAGCAATACATATATGCACATATATATATCATATATTATATATATGGGACCTTCTCCGAGAAAAGGGACCTAGTGTGTGAAAATGAAGTTTTGAGAAAAACGCATTTAAAGTTTCATAACGCATTATCACTGTGAACACACCTTCAGTTGGGAGATGCGATTTGGTATGGTTAGTTATGATTGGGTGCCGACTTTGGTGACGTCATGCCTATGTGATGACGTATTTTTTCGCTTTTAGTGTGACAATACCTTTGCTATTGTTGCTGCTCTGTTCGTTCTCAGCTATCTGTTCGCTCTCAGCAAAGGGTTGATGTGCGTATACTAATACGAAGATCATTGTAAAAATAACTATAAGAAAGGAAAAGAATATAGTGACGCTTCACTCTTGTGCCAACTGTATAACGAGTGTTATCAATATCTCAAAAGAAAAAAAAATCGAAGCACCGGATCACGAGAAAAAGAAAGCTGAAGTCAAAGCGCCGAAAAAAGAAAAAACTGCAATTGTGAAATGGAAGAAAATCGAAGTACCAGATCACGAAACACCGAAAAAAGTGAAAACTCCAAAAAAATTCGAAGACTTACGAAAAAACAATTTAAAACCAAAAAAAGTAAAATTTTAATGTTTTTCCCAAGTTCGTTTTGTACGTTTTTATGGGGTAAATACATTTTTATCAGAAATCTAACTCATTTCATCTTATTCTACACCCTTTTAAGTACCAGAATCCACTCTTAAGTCCAAACACGTTTTTTGACACACTAGGTCCCTTTTCTCGGAGAAGGTCACATATATGAACTTTTTTTGAATGTGTTAGACCATATATGTTTACATATATTACATATATATTCTCATAAATGAAACCATATATGACGATATATGACCATTTTCATGTGAACTTATAAAATTACGCTTAAAAAGTACGCTTTAATGAATACATCAGAATTTCTAACAATCGTTCAAATTTATTTTGAATACTATCATTACAGTATATAGCTCCATTAAATTAAAACTTATATCAAAATTTTTAAAAAAATTAATACAATTTACCTCTACTCAAATGAATGTCACATATTCACAATTTGACAAAATTTACATATCCTTAAAGAACAAATCGTTAACAAAATTTGATGTTTTCTATTTTCATTATAGACGGGTATGTCACGTTTAAATTATACACCCACTACTGATTTAGACTATGGTACAATATCATGTTGGGCTCACAATTCAATTGGTATGCAAAAATCCCCCTGTGTTTTTCAAGTTGTTGCAGCAGGTGAGTTACATAAACCATATAAATAAAACTTGTTAAACTTTTATTGACTTTTAAGTTAATTAACAAAAAAAACAACGTATTAACAATTTATTTGCAGGTCGTCCATTTCCATTACAAAATTGTTCAATAACTAACCAATCAGCAGACTCTTTACAAGTTGATTGCATAGAAGGTTTTGACGGTGGTTTACCACAAAGTTTTATGTTAGAATTAGTTGAATTAAACAATTTGCGTTTAGCACGAAACATAACTTTGCAAGTAAGTTTATTAATATGTGTTTATTTTTTCTTAACTTCTGTTACAATCAATACCATTTGTATAAAAAGGTAAATTATATAATTTTTCACAAAAATTTGAACACCACGATTTAAAAAAAATTTTAAAAATATTGTTTCAGGCTAGCCAGATTTTCTTGTAAAATTGATAAAATTTTAAAATTTCATTTGGATTTGTTTTGTTCTACATATGAAAAAACTTTAGCTCGAGGTTTGATATAAAAACCAATTTATATAACATCAAAACTTTAAAATATATTTATTATTTATAAATCGTCTTGTAAAGGGTGGTCCAACCATAATGCACGATGTTAATTGTGAGTCACACCTTAACGTCGAGTTTTTTCCCCAACTTAATTTGACCTTTCTTTGTTTCAGTGTTCGACAAATTCAACCATGGAGAGGTACACAATTGAATAGCGTGTTAAGATTGTTGAAGCCTCTTACGAAAATGGGCGTTCAAATCAAAATGCACTTCGTGATTTTTTGCTCAACATAATAGACCAAATATGTCCACAATCGGGAGAATTGTGCGCAAATTTCAGCAAATCAAGAAATGTGAAAATACCTGTGCATTCTCGCCCAGTTCGTTCTGCGGAAAACATTGCTGTTTTTCGCGATTGTGTGGCATAAGGTCGTCCAAACAGTTATCGTGAATGGTGTTCGCTATCGCGAGATGATTACGGACTTCTTGCGGGCAGAAATGGAGGATATGGACCTGGACGATATATGGTTCCAACAGTATGGTGCCACTTTTTCGCGAAAAATTCAATGGCCGTGTTATCTCACGTCGTAGCGATGTTAATTGGCCACCATGATCATGTGATTTGACACCGTTAGACTTCTTTCTTTTTGGATATTTAAATGTAAAAGTATACGCCAATAAGCCAAGAATAATTTAACAGCTAAAGGATGAGATAATTTGGCACATTAACGACATTGAACCTCAATTATGTCAGTGTCATTGAAAATATGGACCATCGGATAGAGGTATGCCACCGAAGCCGTGGCGAGAATTTGGCCGATATTTTGTTTCATTAAGATAATTCTCTGAAAACTTTTTGTTTGATTTACAATTAACGTCGTGCATTATGGTTGACCCACCCTTTATTATATTTTGGTACAAATAAGTCTTTAACTCTCTTAACAGTATCTCAGATATTGTAAATTTTATATAAAATATATTTTTAGAACTAAAACTATGCAAACATTGCTATAAAATTTTAATAAAGAAAAATATTAAGGCAGCCATACTCTTCGTTCTTTTCTGGCAGTTTTAACCGCGTAAATCTGTCGCAACTTGATTTTAAACGTCCGTTTTCAAACGTGTTCGTTCAAAACTGCTGTGTGTTGGATTACGCTGTTCAAAAGAACGTGTTTTGTCGGAGTCGAATACAAGGTAATATTAGAACACCAACTTATTGTTTTTATACCCTTCACCATAGGTGGAAGGGTATATATAAGTTTGTCATTCCGTTTGTAATTTCTACAATATTGATCTTAGACCCTATAAAGTATATATATTCTGGGTCCATATGAAGAGCGAAGTTGATTTAACGATGTCCGTCTGTCCGTCTGTCCGTCTGTGTGTTGAAATGGGTTTTCCGAAGAACCCAGACATGATGAGGACTTGATTCTTTTTTATTTCTGTTACATGTGATCCATTTCTGTTTGCTATTAAAAATCAGACAGATCGGTTAATAAATGGCTGAGATATTAGCAAAAAACCAGGACTACCTCTAATTTTTCCAGTAAAATCCCTTTGTTTAATAAGAGTGTGAAGATAAATACGTAGGTTAAATACGTTTCACAACTATTGTGAATGATATAAATAAAAAATAAATAGTAGTGTCGCCAACTTTTTTTTGCCTAGAAAATGCCAAATTTGACAAGAAAAGCGCTGAAACATATGGAAAAATATAAATTTGAGATTTTACATGACATATTATTTTGGATTAAAATTTTTGGACATTTAAGAAAAAATAAATGGGGATACCGCTTGTTTGTGGAGAGCTATGAGGTAGTAGATTCCAACGATGTATTCATCTCCTTCAGAATACCATGGTGAAGGGTATATAAGATTCGGCATAGCCGAATTTAGCCGCTCTTACTTGTTTGCTTTAATTTTTTGTTTTGTTTTTTTGACTTGAACTAAAATAAGCAACGTCTAGTGTGTGGATATGGTCGTGCGGCTAAAACTGCCAGAAAAAACGAAGGGTATGGCCACCTTTACAATGTTTAAAAATTTTACAATTAAACAAAAAAAATTAAATTTCAAATAGAAAAAAGCATTAAAAATTAAACAATCTGTAATCTATTATAATGTTTTATAACTGCAATTTTAAAAAGCAATGCACGGGATTCGGTTTTGAGGTTATGTTTTAAACTATTTCAAAGGTTTATAGCACTGTCAAAAAACATTCTAAAGGAGGACAGATATATAATCAGGTAGAATAATGTCGCACGTGCGTGTACATAGTTTCCAATTGTCAACTTATTGTCGTGTATGAGAAATATAACATTACGAATGTTTATGATGACAACTACACCCCGAAATTTTGGGATATTCGATCGTATTTCGATTTAGTGGAAACATATCATGAGCAATTTACCTATCGACATTACCATATTCGTTAGCCCCATAAGTAATAAAGCGTACAATTAGTGTTTCAACTAATTTTAATTTCGTATAACTTCGTAAATAACGATATCTTGAAGGTTTTCAAAATATATACTTGAACGATAAAAAGAGCAATTAAAAAAGCAGTAAATTCAGGCTAAGACGAACTCCGTCGAATCAGTAAAATTAGTTCGTTATAAGCTAGGTTTTTATTAACCAGGGTAAATTAGTTATCCATAAAATATTTAGTTTCTAAAAATAATTTATAAAATTGTGCAAATAGATTTGTTAGGGAAAAATAATTTAATCATTTTAAAAATTGTCAAAAAAAAAATAAATAAATATAGAAAAAATTGAAAATATGAACTTTCTAGCGGTGTCAGAAACAGTTCGCTTTAACCGAGGGTTCCTCTTTAGTGGCTTCGTTTTATCCGATGGTTTTTGTATGAAAATTTTTTGGACATTATCTCATTAGTTACGTGATTCTACCCATACCAACTTCCAAGCTTCATTTCTGCTTTTTAAGCGGGGAATATTGTTATTTGCATAGAATTAAAATTTTGATAAGCACTAAATAAAATTTTTTGTTAAGTCAAAGAACACTCAGCAAAATTATTAAGCATGAAGTAATGATTTTAGCAACTGAGTAAATAAAATTGACTAAAACATTTCAATTTTAAATACTTTTAATACAGTATAAAAGTTAAAAAATTCTAATTCACTTTAATTTAAACTTTATATTTTAAGGGTGTATGGTATATAAACTACGAAGTATTACAACATTACAACATACATTATTTAGTTTTTAATATACAATATACTTTATATTATTAAATATAATATAATAATTCTATTTACTTTTACTACTGACTAATAAAATATAGTAACCTCGAGCTCAATAATAAATTCATTTAAAATATTTCTGATAAAAAAGTTGGTAACAAAATTTATTGTATATGTTTTATAAGACTAATTTATTTGAAAATTTAAACTTATTATTTTGTATTTTTTTATTTCTGTTACATGTGATCCATTTCTGTTTGCTATTAAAAATCAGACAGATCGGTTAATAAATGGCTGAGATATTAGCAAAAAACCAGGACTACCTCTAATTTTTCCAGTAAAATCCCTTTGTTTAATAAGAGTGTGAAGATAAATACGTAGGTTAAATACGTTTCACAACTATTGTGAATGATATAAATAAAAAATAAATAGTAGTGTCGCCAACTTTTTTTTGCCTAGAAAATGCCAAATTTGACAAGAAAAGCGCTGAAACATATGGAAAAATATAAATTTGAGATTTTACATGACATATTATTTTGGATTAAAATTTTTGGACATTTAAGAAAAAATAAATGGGGATACCGCTTGTTTGTGGAGAGCTATGAGGTAGTAGATTCCAACGATGTATTCATCTCCTTCAGAATACCATGGTGAAGGGTATATAAGATTCGGCATAGCCGAATTTAGCCGCTCTTACTTGTTTGCTTTAATTTTTTGTTTTGTTTTTTTGACTTGAACTAAAATAAGCAACGTCTAGTGTGTGGATATGGTCGTGCGGCTAAAACTGCCAGAAAAAACGAAGGGTATGGCCACCTTTACAATGTTTAAAAATTTTACAATTAAACAAAAAAAATTAAATTTCAAATAGAAAAAAGCATTAAAAATTAAACAATCTGTAATCTATTATAATGTTTTATAACTGCAATTTTAAAAAGCAATGCACGGGATTCGGTTTTGAGGTTATGTTTTAAACTATTTCAAAGGTTTATAGCACTGTCAAAAAACATTCTAAAGGAGGACAGATATATAATCAGGTAGAATAATGTCGCACGTGCGTGTACATAGTTTCCAATTGTCAACTTATTGTCGTGTATGAGAAATATAACATTACGAATGTTTATGATGACAACTACACCCCGAAATTTTGGGATATTCGATCGTATTTCGATTTAGTGGAAACATATCATGAGCAATTTACCTATCGACATTACCATATTCGTTAGCCCCATAAGTAATAAAGCGTACAATTAGTGTTTCAACTAATTTTAATTTCGTATAACTTCGTAAATAACGATATCTTGAAGGTTTTCAAAATATATACTTGAACGATAAAAAGAGCAATTAAAAAAGCAGTAAATTCAGGCTAAGACGAACTCCGTCGAATCAGTAAAATTAGTTCGTTATAAGCTAGGTTTTTATTAACCAGGGTAAATTAGTTATCCATAAAATATTTAGTTTCTAAAAATAATTTATAAAATTGTGCAAATAGATTTGTTAGGGAAAAATAATTTAATCATTTTAAAAATTGTCAAAAAAAAAATAAATAAATATAGAAAAAATTGAAAATATGAACTTTCTAGCGGTGTCAGAAACAGTTCGCTTTAACCGAGGGTTCCTCTTTAGTGGCTTCGTTTTATCCGATGGTTTTTGTATGAAAATTTTTTGGACATTATCTCATTAGTTACGTGATTCTACCCATACCAACTTCCAAGCTTCATTTCTGCTTTTTAAGCGGGGAATATTGTTATTTGCATAGAATTAAAATTTTGATAAGCACTAAATAAAATTTTTTGTTAAGTCAAAGAACACTCAGCAAAATTATTAAGCATGAAGTAATGATTTTAGCAACTGAGTAAATAAAATTGACTAAAACATTTCAATTTTAAATACTTTTAATACAGTATAAAAGTTAAAAAATTCTAATTCACTTTAATTTAAACTTTATATTTTAAGGGTGTATGGTATATAAACTACGAAGTATTACAACATTACAACATACATTATTTAGTTTTTAATATACAATATACTTTATATTATTAAATATAATATAATAATTCTATTTACTTTTACTACTGACTAATAAAATATAGTAACCTCGAGCTCAATAATAAATTCATTTAAAATATTTCTGATAAAAAAGTTGGTAACAAAATTTATTGTATATGTTTTATAAGACTAATTTATTTGAAAATTTAAACTTATTATTTTGTATTTTTTTTAAAATCGATTTTTTTTTTAAGATTAAAATTGCTTGAAATTAGGGTTCAAATTAAATTTTAAAAAAAGTTTTATAAAAGGAATGAGCAAAAATGTGGCACACTTTGGACAAATTTTTTGAAAGATGTAATTTTAATTGATAACTTTGTTGCCGGAAGCTTTCTTTCGAAATATCATTTGCTAAATCACCAAAAAAATCTGCTAGACCGTGGGAAAAGAAAAGTATAGTTGAAATCTCCAAAAAGAAATCCACGAAAACTTTTTAATTTTTACTAAAGAATATAAGTTTAAACTAAAATATTTTTTTTAATAACATTTAATAAGGGATTTGGTTTTTGGCAATCTGTTCCACTCTGTATTTCACGGGTTTTTTTATACTGTTTTACCTAAATCGATTATGTTTGTTATTATACATATTAACATTTTTATAATACATGGAGGCCTATAAAATAATTTAGGGAAAATTATAAAGAATTGATTTATATATAAGATTTTTTTAGTAAAAAAAATTCAAACCACGTTTAAAAAAAGGACACATTATTTTTTTGTTCTTTATTTAATTTTTTTTTTTTTTTGAAGACTAACCTTACATTTTCTGGCAAAACCTTGCATTAAACTTGGTCCCAAGCACGGCGTGAAAAATTTTTTTTATATTAAAAACATTAAAATGTTGTCCATATTTTTCAACAACTGTTTGTGTTTACTATTCCATAGTAACCTTTAATTATGATCTCGAACCTGATAAATTCTAAAATATATAAATAAAACATAGAAATCCGTTTCCAGAAATGGAATCATCAACAGTTGGAATGCCAACCCTTTCAATTTGTGCTTTGAGAATCAAATATGGTTGCCAAGGGTAATTCTAAAAATAGTTGGAAAAAACTAATTTGTACGCGTAATCATTCACTACCAGTAGAAAAGTAATTTCGCATAGTTCTTTTCTTTAGAGTGTTTCATATATAAGCCTGTTCAAACCATACGTTGTTTGTGGGTGGTTGTTCATAAGGATGCTGACGATGACCTGGTCGCTCAGGTCCTCACAAATTTTTTTCATCTTTTCTTATATTTAAAATTTGTGTTTACTATCCATATGAACATTAAATTATGATGTAGAACCTGATAAATTCTAAAATTTCTGGTTTCTAATAAATAGTCAAGTAAATTTGTTCAATTCGAAACGCTTCCAGAAGTTTTTACAATATTTAAGCATATATACTAAGGTGCCTCATAAATTACGAATTGTCGATTTTCAATGCTAACACCCCTCAGTTATGTTGCATTTTGTACGAATATAAACAATACAATTTTTTTTTAAATATTACCATTTGTTAATTCTAATCTTTAGATTTGGATTTTTTTTTAAATTACGTAATACTTTAGTTATTTTTATATAAACAGTGGCTCACAGCTTATTTCGTGTGAGGAACTTTTTAAAAAACAAAGCATAAAAGTGGTATATTTTATTCCGAACTCCATAAATAAATGATGCAGTTTTGTAGATAATTTAGTCTTCAATATAAAACACTGAAAAGAATTACACTAATATCAACACGATTTTTTAAAAGCAAAACTAAACAAAAACATAATTTTCATGTCACAGCTTATTTTGTGTGTTGATTTTTATTCTTATCTTTTTTGAAATAACGGATTCTAAAAACTAACAATAATAATATTAGAAATAGTTCGTCTATTCAAAAGTATTAAAATCAGTTATATTTCCGTGGTTTTACAAGATGGGTAGACGCACTTTAATAGAAAACGTGAGTTAGTTCTTAAAAACTTCCAAAGTGGGAAAACATAAAAACAAATTGCTGAAATTGTTGATTGAAGTCCATCTACGGTTCAGTATATTATTCATCGTTTTTTCCGAGAAAATCGTGTGCACAACAAAGGAAGAAAGTCCAAACAAAAGAATTGATTAAAAATGATGAAAGGTGGATTTTGCGAAAGATTAAAGAAGATCCCATATTGAGCGTGCCAGCTGTGGCCAATGATGTTGAAATGTTTCTTTGAAAAAAATGTCATCCAGAAACTGTACGCAGGGTACTTAGATATGATAATTTTCATGGGCTAACATCAAGATACAAGCCGTTTATTAATAGGCAAAATCATATTATCATATTATTTCGCAAAATACCATGAAAACAAAGATTCCTTTCTGGAACATAGGGGATGAGGCAATTTTTATATTTCAGCATCAGATGATGAGGTATATATGTGGCGTCAACCAAATACTACGCTCCAAACAAATAATTTACATGGCCCAGTAAAACATGGATACGAACCTATAAAGGTTTGGGGTGCATATCGTCAGCAGGTGTCGGTAAATTGGTATTCATAGAATCCACTATTACTAAAGAGGTATACCTAGATTTGCTTAATCGAAGTTTACTCCAAAGTGCTGAAGACTTGGGCACACAAATGACAAATTCCGCTTCTTCCAAGAAATCGATCCCAAGCACAAAGCCGGTATAGTGCAAATTTGGCTAATTTGAAATAGCCCACACGTCATCCAAACATCCGCCGAATCACCAGGTTTAAATTTGACTAAAAATTTGTGGCAAATCTAGAGCTGGGTATTCGAAAACTCCATTTTTCTAATGTAAATAGATGGAAAGCGACAATAAAGAAAGAGTGGACAAAAATATCGCCACAATACAC